>JAQMYF010000006.1:549057-571557 GCA_030014195.1 Neosilurus mollespiculum | reverse complement strand
TGCAGGCGTATCGTTATTTGCGGGAGGAAGTGAAGACATTTCAGGAGAAACCCATCATGGTGAGTGATGTAATAATGCACACTGTAATTTCAGGGGCAGTTTAAGTGCAGTTGGGGTCACACAGATGTGTTTCCCTTTATTTATATATATATATACACACACACACACACACGGCTGTGTGAGCGTTATCAGTGTGTCAGGTTGTGAGTGTAACGTGTTTTGTGTTTGCCGTTCCGGCTCTTGTCTAATAAACTCTTTTTAATATTTATATATAAATATCACGTGCTGTGTTTTCCATGTTGCACACGTTGCACACAGACTCCGCCCACTAGAGCTAAAACTCCACACAACTGGTACCGCTGCCATGAGCTGGAAGTGCGGAAATATCTTGGAGGTGGAGCCTATTTATTTATTAAAATAAAACATTTTTAAAAGGAAGTCGGAGCGTCCTTTCAATGTGTGATGGGGTAAGAGGACGAATCATGGGAGGTGTTTGGGGATTATTTCTTTTACCTCTCCTGTACTGTATTTGGTTCATAGACTTTACAGGCTTTCACATCACCATAGCAACCAAATTTTAAAACCTAATTTGAAAAGCCTTGCTCTGCCCCCAGAACAACAAAGCTCTTTGTGCCCGCCTCAACCCCACCCCTATTTCGTGTTAAAGGTTCATCTGAGACTGGTTTTATCGTTAAACTTTTTAAATGGGCTTTTTTTGCTTGTCTTAAAAACATTGGGTACACATTAAACCCTTATTTTATTATTTTATATATATATATATATATACATATAAGATCTTGAGTCGATTTTCCGTGGAACAGTGCTCGATACGTCGAAGTAGAGCTAAATATATTGTATGTGGGGGGGAAAATAATAGTACTACAATTTCATCCCTGTGAAATTGTAGTACTATTATTTTTTTTCCCCACATACAAAATATATATATATAAATTTATACTTATTTTAACCCTTATTGGTGTTTAGGCTCTGAGTTTTTACTCTCGTGTTCATACAACGGAACTTGTCAATTAATCAATATTTGGTTCACCTTGTCAATCGATTACTGATTAAAAGCTGCAATTTTTCTGAGAACTGATTGTAAACCCGACACTGTCGCTCCTTACAGTGCAGGTGAGTGCACGTGATTTAGGTGGTAACCGGCTTGCTGAGCTGCTGTACGTAAACGTGGTAAAACACAATGTACCCTTGTTGTCTTTGTCACTAATTGGTTGGAAGAGTCCCACACTGCACGCCGTTTTGACCCTTTCATGTCTGTGTGGGTTTCCACAGGCGAGTGGCGTTCAGTGATGTCAGGTGTGGCCTAGATTTGGTGGCATGGACTGGCGACACCACGACTCTCACGGGAAAGAACCATATAAATATTCAATTGGCTTAATAGAGTAAATTCTTATTGACAATCAGTAGTTGATTGTTTGCATCCCCAGTTTATACTCTTGAGTGTTTGAGCACTTGTGTGGGTTGCACTCAGATGTTTCCTCCCCCAGTGATGATCAGTATCGCGCTTGGAAGGTTCCAGAATCACTACAACTGTAGAGATCTTTCTCGCTCTCTCTCTCTCTTTCTCTCTCTCTCTCTACTGTCCCTTTGTTCTCTCTCTCTCAGTGCAGTTGTTCTGCCCTAATGATCATGAGATTATGAGATCTGAGGGGGTCGAGGACACAAAAAAAAGCATCAGTATGTCCCATGCTATAATAACACCCCCCCCCCCCTCCCCCTCTCTCTCTCTAGGCTCGTATTAAGGCCATAAACACCTTCTTTGCTAAGAATGGCTATGGTGCAGTGGACTCAGGTGTGTACGCGGGCGGTGCTCAGGCTCAATACTCATCTCCGCTCTACCTGCAGCAGGTGTTCCAGCCTCAGCAGTACCCGCCTTATAGTCTCCTCCCTCCATCCTGGAGCACGGCGCCTACACCTTACTTCGAGACACCACTGGTAAGGAAGTGCCTCCAATAAGATAAAGATACAGTTGTCATGGTAATTATGGTGGGTGGAAGTGACCAGTTGACTTCCTGAACATCTGCGACTCAAGTGAGACAGAAGCTGTGCTAATCACGCTAGTTAGCTTTGTGTATATGGATAGTAATAATTTTAACTCGCTGTGTATGTCATTAAAAATGAAGCAGTGACTGTAAACAGAACTTTATCACTCATCAGTATTTAATATGCTGTGTGTGAGATCGTGTGTGACCCAGTGACGAGAAACTGGAGCGCGTTAGAGGGATCTGGGGGAAAGATTGAGAACTTTCAGGATCTCTCTCTCTCTCTCTCTCTCTCATTCCTGGAAGTTCCTCTCATCTGTCTCTGTCCCTGTGAGTGGTGAGATTATGAGATCTGAGGGTCTGTGTGCTTCAGAGATGAGTTTTAGATCAGTGTGTGCTCTGTGTGTGTGTGTGTGTGTGTGTGTGCGCGCTGTAGGCTCCATTTTCCAACGGAAGCTTTAACGGTTTCAGCGGAACAGGAAGCTACAAGAGCGGTTCTTCTCCCAGCAGCAGTGCCCGTCCCTTCCCCCACACACGGTACGACTTCACTCCCGTCTCACCACATTCACTTCTAAAGACACCTGGGTTTAAAAACCTTAAATCCTAAATATCATTCGGTGGGGTTGGAGTTTGATCACCGTAATGGCGTTTCCTCCAACTGAATGCAGCTGAGCGGGTTTTAAAATATATAAATTATTTATGTACATTTTTGTATTTTTGTAGAGGTCAGTTGAAGCCTCATTCAGACACCTCAGGTCTGAGCGGTACCCAGAATCCCCGCACACCCAGCACAGGACTGAACTCAGACTCCGTCACTTCCTCCGACTCGCCGCTGTCTCCCAGTGAGACTGGAATCAACGACCTGGCCAGCAGCAGAGCCAGGTACATACACACACACCTGTCCTGTATGTGACCCAGTGATGAGAGAATAAAGCGCATAGAGGGAAGTCCAGGAGTGGAGAGTGTGTGCTGGTGTCTGTCTTTCATCTCTTCTTTTTGTCTTTCTTCTCTTCTCTTTTCTAAGCCCCTCCCACTTCTGTCCCAATGAGCAGGAAGATTATGAGATCTGAGGGTCGGACCATTATATTATAGAAAGCCATTATGTTCTACGTACTTTGGTTCTGTTTAAGTGTGTGTGTGTGTGTGTGTGTGTGTGTGTGTGTGTGTTTCAGGAGAGGAAGTTACCGTGGCGTGCGGCGCAGGGCGGAAGACGAGCGAACGGTAAACTGCATTAAAAATCCTTTTTCTTTGTACATTTCATACCTGGTTTGTACTGAGCGTCCCGTCCCCCCCCCCCTTTCCAGAGGCCCCTCCCAACCACTGAGGTCAAAATCCCACCCCCCAACTTTGACTTGGCAACCTCTAACTTTCCTCCTCTGCCTGGAGGCGTGGCTGGACCGCTGCCTGGGGGTGTGGCCATGTTGGTGGAGAGTGTTCTGGAGAATCGGATGTCTGATGTAGTGAAAGGCCTGAACAGGGACAAGGTGCAGAGTCTTACATGTTTGTATCGTACACCTGAAACGTGCGGTATTAATCAACCTTCTGACCAATCACAATCCAGAGTTCAACATCAGCACTGTGATGTCATGACTTTCAAACACTGTGTGTTGCAGTTGGACAGTAAACCGGAAGTGAGTAAAGATTCCCAAGCTACTGAAGACGACGTTTGTGCCACGCCCACTGCCACACCCACATTACAGGACACACCCAGCTCTAGGTGTGTGCACGTGTTTAAAGCCAATTTAATTTGCATAGTCTGAATACAGGAAGTAGACAAGCTGAGGAAAAAAAATGCATTCTTAATTCGCAAAGTGTGACGACATGTAATGATGTCATCAGTATGTGAAAGGAAGGAAACTTATTGGTCTTCTTGCTGTGTTCAGTGTTTCAGTTCAGGTGAAGAACCCAGACATCACAGCGGTCCTCAGTCCTGCTCCGATTTCCACTGCTACCCCTCAACCTGACTCCGCCCCCAAACCTACACACCCCACCCCATCCAGCTCACCTGTACAGGTACAGTTGTGTGATTCTTGAGGATTATTTAGGCTGTATTTTTCTTTAGACAAACAATTAGATGAACGGTTTATGAAATTCCACCAGTGATTGGTGGATCAGAAGTAAAGGGGCGGGGCTTATTTTCATGCACTATAATTTTTTTTCCTCCTTGCCCTACAGGAGCCCCGAAAACTGAGCTACGCAGAGGTGTGTCAGAAACCTCGCAAAGACCCACCGCCTGCACCTTGTCCCAGCCCCACCCCAAACTCAGACCCCCAGTCTCCGCCCCCCGTCAGCCAGCCGCTCCGCGAGCTTGGAGTGAATAAGGCAGATCTAGAGACCAGCCGTCCCGCCGAGAAAACGTGTGAAGGAAGACCAGCGCGGGAGCAGTACCGACGCAACAGCGCCAGCAAAGCGGCAGGGTTTAAACTCCGAGATCAGCAGAGACGGCCCCCTCAGGGGCGACGCTCCTTCCCTCACACGGGCTACAACAACAGACGCAGTGGGAAAGAACAGAACATCCCCCCGAAATCGCCAAAGTGATGGCGTGCTTGATGATTGAAGACGTCGTATTAAAAAGAAAAAAAAAAATCTAACAGAGTTTCATCTTTAAATCAAAAAATATATATATTTAATTAAAAATATAAAACTGCACTACATCTGAGACGAACAGGCGGCCAACACGTGAGAGGTAGAGTCCGGGAGGGCTTGACCCTAAGGAGCGCTACCATGTGTCTGCGTGCGTGGGGGAGACGTGCGTCTCGATGCGTCTGTTTTCCTTCCTGAAGACACTAAAGTTTTAATGTCTTTCTCTTTAATGTATTTATTTGAAATTATGAAAAGGAGGCGCCAATATTTATGCTGTTGCTTTAGCACTTAGGATTTGTTGCTACGGCGATGTGGGAAGTGTGGCCTGGAAACCCAAGCTTGAAGATGTGTACGGTATGTAGTCTGTCGTCCCCGTTTAAGTAAAGCAACAAAGTAAATGCTGAGTGAACTTTGACCTGTTAAATCATGAGCCAATGGGAAGTGAGAAGGCGAAGCCTTGTGATTTAAGATGATGTATGGATGTGGATCGTTTATTATAAACTGTTTGAGTAACTTCATGTCATACCTCTGCTTGTTGTTACGGTAACAGTCGTGGTTACGTCCCCTTAAAGCTTTGGTGTTTGTTTTTGTTTTTTTGTTTTGCCAACATTTCCCTGCAAGTCGTACAAACCATCCCGTCTCCTGTGGAAGAGGTGGGTGTGTTTGAACACGTGATCTTTCAGGAATCCTGTGCTTTTTAGAGAAACGCTGCCACTGAGTGAGCGCCGAGTAAAGTGTGAAATGGCCGCGGTTCTCATTCGCTCACTGGAGGATAAAATGGACAATGTTCAGCAGAGCGGAGGACGATTTTATCGGCAATAACAAGCTGAGCACTTG
This sequence comes from Neosilurus mollespiculum, assembly GCA_030014195.1. Classification (NCBI taxonomy): domain Eukaryota; kingdom Metazoa; phylum Chordata; class Actinopteri; order Siluriformes; family Plotosidae; genus Neosilurus; species Neosilurus mollespiculum. The sequence goes on along the minus strand of JAQMYF010000006.1, from coordinate 566,137 downwards.
GAGAGCAGAAAGAAACGTAGCGTAGTTTTTTACAGTTACCGTGTCGGCCTGTCGCAGCTACACCACCTCAGCAGTTCACCCTGGTATAGTAAAGGTTTAAAGGTTCGGGGCAACACATCAGAAACGCGTCATGATATTTACAGTCAGGATTTAAAACCATTTTGTGATGTTTAGTTCTGCAGTGAAAGTAGTTTTTACACGGTGTTAGTAACAATGCGCCTGATCTATAGCATGTAGCTTATGCTTCTGTTGTCTCTTCTGGGTGTGGTGCCGTCTACTATGGTTTATGTTTCAGTGAGAAACATTGGCTTCTAAAGGTAACACGTTAAACGCTGATTAAATTCTTGCAAAAACGTGGCGATTGATTTAAAATAGAATGTCCACTTGTACACAGGTGTAACGCTGCGCTTCCGTATGTGATGAGTAGAACTGGCAAATTCACGTTACGTCCATCATCTGCTGTGTGATGGAAGTGTTTATCTGGTGTGTGTGTGTGTACAAAGTGTTCTACTACCTGTGGATAATCTGTGTGTTTACGCGAATTATCGTAGGACTTTATGAATCGTTTTGTTCATGAGTCTGACAGTCGTTTAATCTCTATATTTAAATGTTAATGGTTCATCACGAACCAGTGAATCATTTGCTGTGTGATGTTGATTATATTTTGCTCTGAGATGTGATGTGATGTGTGTGAATACTGAATTAGTGTCAAGTCTCCTGACTTAACGTGCCGCCTGATCCTTATGTTCACATTAAATGGAAACGGCACGAAATCCAGACCAAAGTCCAATCAGCAGAGAGACGATCTCAGGAAACACTGTTTATCCACAGTGAGACCCCAATAACCCCACGACCTCTGAAGTTTGACCCTCATGTGCGTGAACCTTTGGATCTGATTGTTTGCTAAGGGGGTTTTGAATGTTGTTGGATCTGTAGACGATCTCAACACGTTTTTTTTTTTGTATTAATTTTCCCTTGTTTTATATTTATTTGTATATTTTATGTTTCTGTTTGGTGTCTTTACCTTTTTTTCCCCTCTGTGATAGATTTTAGACTTTGTTGTTAAATAATTTTTATTAATGAATTAATTTGGACTGATCAGTTTGGTGTGAATCTAAACAAATCATGTTTCAGCTCTTTAACTTTGTGTAATTTTCTTAGAGGTTTCTAGTAGCAGGATTGCTAGAAAAATAATCTTGTGGGGTTTTTTTTCCTTCCCCCCTCCCACACACACACACACACACACACACACACAATCCCACACACACACACACACACACACACATATATAAATAAATAGAGGGAGGTTAATTCCTGTGCTGTGAGTAAACTGTATTATGCTGTAAGGATCTACAGAAGTGTTTGAAATAATGAGTTTAAAAAAGGGAAATAAATAGAATAAGTTTATTTTTTTTTTATTAATGTGTGAATTATTTCATTGTTAAATCTTGTCCCACTGTGTTTTCCAACATTGCTTCAAACGTGGACTTCAGCATCGAGCTACCCGAGGGTTTTAGTAATCACAACAGAGATCAAGTTTTCATTGACGAATCCTTCACCATTTTATTTTAATCATTTTTAAAACTTTAATGTTACAGTTGTTTTTTTTTTATCCAACACACTTTCAATTATTTTAGTTTGCACATCACTTACATTTTTAAATCTGTTGAAGTTTGAAATGTACTTTTCATCACATGTTTCTAGTTAAGGGTTTTTTTTTTTTTTTGGTAGAAGTTTTATTTAATTGTTTGATTTTAATATAAAATAAATGTAAAGCTACACATTTTGTAATTATTGAGAGAATAAGCAATTTACAGTGTTCAGCCAGCCGAATTTGAAAGTAACATCTTTGGTCAGGGCTCCAGTTTATCCCTTCGCTGGCCCTTATAAAGCCACGCCCCCCTTTACATGTACGAGCTCTGCCAGATCGGCAGTTTTATCACAGAGTGGCGAGAGGACCTCAGCTCGGAAAACTGTCATGACACGCATGAGCAGTCGGAGATGGGAGCATTTGATTGGATGTCTTCCAGCAGACTGAGTCAGTGGTTGGTCTGTATTTTCACAGGCTTATAGATTTTTTTTCTAGTAAGCAAATAATTCTAGTACAAGTAAATAATTTCTCTCGGGGTATAAAGATAATTATAAAAGATGGCTATAATAGTTCTGTGTATAAAGTGAAACATTTACCCAGCCCAGCTTTAAGGTGAGAAAATAAAGAAGTCCTGAAGCAGTGGGGAAAAGTAACAGGTTTAAGGGAAAGCAGGAGATTATTCCGGAGGGATGGTGTTTGGGAATAGAGCTGATCGGTGTAAGCCAGATGTTACTACATGAACATGCTTCTGCGCATGCGTGTGCTGGCAGGACCAAGGAGGACAAACTTTCCATGCTACACAGCGAAGAGACCGTGAGAAAATAGCTTTATGTGATGTAACTGACCTGGACAGCCTTAAGAAATCGCAGTTATCTGACAAAATTCTATCTATGGCCGAGTGTACAGTTTGCAGATGTGAACCCGCTGTGGACGTCGTTTCACCGGAACAGAAGAAAGCCTACCGGTCTCTGGAGTTCTATAATGATTCTGTCAGTGGATAGTCGCAGGAAATAACACTGAGGTCTTGCTCGGGTCGGGGAGTTTCCTGTTTATCATGCAGACAGTGGTGCTGCTGTGGAATGGGCCTGTTTCTGTGTTTGTGGCTCAGCGATGTTCAGTTGAATGAAGCTCAACATTAAATGTTCGAACATGGTTCAATGTTAAAGAGACATCACTGACTGCATCTGGGCGATTAATGAGAACAATACAGCGGTTTATCAGTGCAGTAGTTCTGAACCGTGGACTTGTTGGTTTGCAGTTAAATCAAACACTAAACAAGCGAACAGCACACACACGATTTACTTGATATTATTTATAATGAGTGTGTTATTTAAAAATAAACTTGTTTATTGGTAAATAAAACGCCTACACGTTATATGCCAGTGTTCCAGTTTAACTGGTTTTCATGTTTACTGTTGACACTGGCTCACAGATGTTGACACTGACTTCCAGATGTTGACACTGGCTCACAGATGTTGACACTGACTTCCAGATGTTGACACTGGCTCACAGATGTTGACACTGACTTCCAGATGTTGACACTGGCTCACAGATGTTGACACTCCGCCCATTCCGCCGCCTTCTGTTTCACTTCTGCAGATTCGTCAAGATGACTATTTTACACGATATCTGTCTGAAATACTGACACATGTTGCCATCGAATGTCCAGGTTGTGGTGTGGATCTTTAAGTGTTTTTCTTTTCACCTTCAGGTTGTGTAGGCCGCATTATTTCACAGTAAAGATTAACAGTTTTGGTAAGAAAAGAAAATGTTCCTAAATAAATGTATCGGGTGGAAAACACTTCCAGCACATTTTAATATCTACATTTTCACTTAAACACACAAATAACAGCCTCATATTCACCTGCAACTCTGCTCATTATTTAAACATGAACTTGGAATGGGCGGAGTGTCAACATCTGTGAGCCAGTGTCAACATCTGTGAGCCAGTGTCAACATCTGGCAGCCAGTGTCAACATCTGGGAGGCAGTGTCAACATCTGGCAGCCAGTGTATACATCTGGGAGCCAGTGTCAACATCTGGGAGGCAGTGTCAACATCTGGCAGCCAGTGTAAACATCTGGCAGCCAGTGTCAACACCTGTGAGCCAGTGTAAACATCTGGAAGCCAGTGTATACATCTGTGAGCCAGTGTCAACATCTGGGAGGCAGTGTCAACATCTGGCAGCCAGTGTAAACATCTGGAAGCCAGTGTATACATCTGTGAGCCAGTGTCAACATCTGGGAGGCAGTGTAAACATCTGGAAGCCAGTGTAAACATCTGGAAGCCAGTGTATACATCTGTGAGCCAGTGTCAACATCTGGGAGGCAGTGTCAACATCTGGCAGCCAGTGTAAACATCTGGAAGCCAGTGTATACATCTGGGAGGCAGTGTCAACATCTGGCAGCCAGTGTAAACATCTGGAAGCCAGTGTCAACACCTGTGAGCCAGTGTAAACATCTGGAAGCCAATGTCACCAGTTAACATGAAAACCAGTTACACCGGAACACCGGGGTAAAGTAAACATGCTAACAGCTACCACGTGGTTCAGTTGAACCTGCACTCAGCTCGCGACACGCGCCTCCCTCAGTCTGTGTTCAATTATCCGCGAGTGTCTTTATTCTGGATATAAAACAGGATCTTCACCCGCGGATCTAATCCCTGTTTACAGATAAATCCCTGGTTTCTTCCCCGAGACCCGCAGCCCCTGCATTCCTGCCGTCTCTTCACCTGAACACCACAATTCCGACTGATACCGGCGTGGGAGGTTCTGCAGAACTGCCTGGCTCGCGCTCACACTCAGAGCACGAGAACAAACGCGTGCCCTACTTGGCCCGATGTGTGTACTACGTAGCACGCAACACAGAAAGTGGTGACGTATAACCGATCAGCGCTATTATCGCGCGTGTGTGTGTGAGAATGTCTGGATTTATAAATAAGGGAGGAGGTTAAAGTAAATGTGTTTAAGGATGAGCTCTATTATTATACAGAAAATAATGGGGAGCCCTAAACAGAAACCTCGTTACGCACCACTTCCGGGATTGTCAGCGTGCGTCACTTTAAATCCCATTCGGCGTCCTGCGTCATCATATCGCGATATTTCCCGTCGTCAGCTTGAGGGAGCAGTGAAGGCAGCAGTAGCTCGAGTTGGGTGCGCGAGGGAGGAGAGGGGTGAGTTAGTAAACATCGACACTGCGCGAGACCGTCAGTGCTGCGTAACGTTATCTCACGACACTTTATTATGGTTCAGTGTTTATTCAGGTTTATATAACCCGGACCTTTATTTTACTCTCAGCACGAGTGTTTACACAACATAAACCGAGTTGGGAATTAGCTTTAGCATTAGCCTGACTGTTAGCTCTACCCACCTACATTAATTCAGAGCTCCAATGCTAACGCTAGTTTATCTTAGACAGTCGGTGAGCTCGCTGACTCCGGTCGCCTGACTGATGTTTTTTTCTATATTTGCTGGTTGTTATGTGTAAATGAATGTTGAACAGTGTGTTTCGGGTCACTGTTATGGAGTTAGCCCTCGAGTTAGGAGAGCGCGAGCGCTAGCAGATGTGACAGGATTGTTCTTACAGGGCGCGCGCTAACTGCACATCCGTCACCTCCTCAGTAAATATGGGCTTCTTTTATATTCTCTTATTTTACTTCATGGTTGTGGAGAAGGAAACGGCTATGACTTAAAGAAAAGGACACGTTTAGCATGAAAACACACACAGTACGGAACGGAAATGAGGCGCGTGCTGATTGATCTGATTGATAACACGTCATAGAGGGCTATAACGCGTCATAGTGTGAGTTTATAGTGAGTAGAAGGATGTCCAAGTCACTGGTTCAGGTGTGAGAGTGTCTGACTCACCCCACACACACACACACACACACACACACACACACACACACACACAATCCCACCTTTTACACGGAAGTGTGTGTGTTGTTTTTATAACTGTATTGATGTTCAGATCAGAGCTGTTTATTATTACAGGATAATGTTTTGATCGATTGTATTGCGATACACTTTTCTGAGTTATTGCCAGGCCCTGTTTATTATTTTAAAAATCATTTTTACTTCCACTAAGGAGTTTGTTTGTTTGTTTGTTTGTTTGCAGTAGTACACACACAGTTCTGTGCAGATTTTCATGTAGTTCATCCCGACGTGATGTTTTGAACAGGGAAGACTCCATAAGATTTATGCATTGTATTTAGGAGGTGTAGTGTTACAGCAGGCTCAGCAGGGGGTGCTGTGTACCTTCTAATGTTTATTCAGCTTGGCGGAGGTTTGCGCTCCACGGGTGCTCTTGCTTTAATTCTCCTATTTCAATCTTAATGGTGGTAAAATATACTTTTTTTTAAAGATTTGTTTTCCGGAGATAACTTGTCATGGTTCCTATTTCAAGTAATCTGTTTAAAAGCCCTGTTTTCCTGGCAGTCGGTGTATTGCGGGCTTTTAGAGTATCATGATACCGTCTTCAGGTCGTATTGTTCGGCCCTGGGCTCAGATATGATTCATTTTGTCATTAAAAAAAGAATTTGCTGGCGGTGAGTTTTAATCAACACTCATCTACAATCTCCCGGGGCAAACTTGAGATAGATACAGATACGGTATCTGTGCTAACAGTAATCTTCTCATTCCCTGGAGCTCACTGTGGAGACTGTGGTAATGTTAGAGGATATTCATATAATCTCACATTCACACGCGGTTACAGAACTCACAGCAGGATCTCGGCTACAGCGTGATGAGGAATAGTAAATATAAACCGAACAGTAGTGCCTGTAGCCGGTTAGAACGTGTCGTTTCTCTGTTTATGAAAAGCTGAGTTGAATCAGTAATGGCGTACGTTATCTAGTAGTCGTCATGTCGAGTTGTCTGGTGATTCGCGCAGGTTTGCGTCTGGGCTATGTTATGCGGTATCAGCTGATATCACTGTTGTTACAAGTATGTGAGCATGACATCGATCCATTCTTCACATCCATTACTGTTCTCACGGATCAAGGCTTCACACTCAGACTTTATAAAAATTCTAATTAATAAAAAAAGAAATAAAAATAACAGGCAACACGGTGCTGTAGTGGACAGCTCGTTTGCCTCACAGCAAGAAGGTCTTGTGTTCAAGTCCTGGGCTTGACAATGGAGTTTGCATGTTGTCATGCTTTCGTAGGATTCCTCTGGGTACTCCGGTTTCTTCCCACAGTCCAAAGACATGCCACGTTAGGATAATTGGCAGTCCCAGATTGCCCCTAGGTGTGAGTGTGAATGGTTGTGTGTGTATTGCCCTGTGATTGACTGGCAAGCTGTTCAGGCTGTACTCCGCCTTCGTCCAGTGTCGGCTGAGATAGGCTCCAGCCTCCCTGTGGCCCTAGTAAAGGATAAAGTGGTTGAAGAATTTTATACATTTCTGAATAATTATGAGCTAAAACATCATCAGATTTTCGCACAACAATATTTAATATAAAAGATATTTTACTTGGTCATTTATTTATAGAGGAAAATGATCCAGTGTTACATATCTGTGAGTGGGAAAAGTTTGTGAACCTTTGATTTGAGTACCTGGTGTGACCCCCGTTTGCAGCAATAACTGCAGCTAAATGTTTCCGGTAACCGTTGATCAGTGCTTCACATCAGCTTGGAGGAGTTTTAGCCCGTTCCTCTGTACAGAACAGCTTCAATTCTGGGATGTCGGTGGGCTTCTTCGCATGAACTGGTCGCTTCAGGTCCTTTTACAGCGTCTCAATTGGATTAAGGTCAGGACTTAGACTCTGTCATTCCAAAACATTAACTTTATTTTTCTTTAGTCGTTCTTTGGTAGAACGACTTGTGTGCTTAGGATCGTTGTCTTGCTGCATGACCCACTTTCTCTTGAGATTCAGTTCATGGACAGATGTCCTGATATTTTCCTTTAGTATTTCCTGGAATAATTCAGAATTCATTGTTCAATTAATGATGGCAAGCCAATCCTGGCTCAGATGCAGCAAAACAGGCCCAAACCATGATACTACCACCACCATGTTTCACCGATGGGATAATGTTCTTATGCGGCAATTCACTGTTTTCCTTCTGTTTCCTTATGTTTGTTTTCTCCAAACATAACGTTTCTCATTCAAACCAAAAAGTTCTATTTTGGTCTCATCCGTCCACAAGACATTTTTCCAATAAACTTCTGTTTTGTCCATGTGATCTTTAGCGAACCGCAGACGAGCAGCAATGTTCTTTTTAGAGAGCCGTGGTTTTCTCCTTGTAACCCTGCCATGCACACCATTGTTGTTCAGTGTCCTCCTGATGGTCGACTCATGAACATTAACATTAGCCAATGTGAGAGAGGCCTTCAGGTGTTTAGGAGTTACCCTGCGGTTCTTTGTGACCTTGCTGACCTTAGTTGGTCGATCTCTCTTGGGGAGGGTAACAACGATCTTAAATTTCCTCCATTTCTACACAATCTGCCGTACTGTGGATTGGTGGAGTCCAAACTCTTTAGAGATGGTTTTGTAACCTTTTCCAGCCTGATGAGCATCAACAACCCTTATTCTGAGGTTCTCATAAATCTCCTTTATTCGTACCATGGTACACTCCCACAAACATGTGTTGACACTTTGTTAGATCCGTGTTCTTTAAATTAAACAGGGCGCCACTCACACCTGATCGTCCCGCTGATTGGAAACACCCGACCCTAATTTCATTTTCAAATGACCTGCTAATTCTAGAGGTTCACAAACTTTTCCCACTCACAGATATCAAACATTGGATCATTTTCCTCAATAAATAAATCACCAAGTCAAATATTTGTGCCTTATTTATGTAACTGGGTTCTCCTTATCTACTTTTAGGACTTGTGTGAAATTCTGATGATGTTTTAGCTCATATTTATTCAGAAATGTATAAAATTCTTAACGGTCACAAGCTTTAGAGCACCGCTGTAAATGTATTATCTGGAATTATTACTAATAGTGATGCACTAATATCATTACGTTTTAAATAAATACTCCAACACACCACCTTTGTTTATAAAAGTTACCTATATGATATTTAAATTTTACATAAAATAACAGTTATTATAATACGGTTACGTCTCTTAACTGAATGTTTGTTATGGATTTCAAACTGTTACAGTAAGAAAATTATTTGTCTCTGAATTTACTTACTTTAAGAAGCGAGTCATATACCTGACTTCATTTGAGTTGCAACAGGAATAAAGATAACAAATAGGAGACAGCTTGTGATTGGATGGTGCTTTTCTGATTGACAGGAGAGAGATAGCATGCCCCTCCCCCTCAACATCAGAACAGTGTTGATTGCAGGGATAATAAATTCCAGATTAATCTGGAATTCTGATTTTTGGTTTTTAAGTAGGTTAAAACTTTATTATTATCTTTAATAATCGCACAATTTGTTGTATTGTTGTTGGCTGAGGTCTTCTTTTGTTGTTGTTTTATGGCATTTGGCAAACAGCTGTTTAGTGCATTACTGCCACCTACTGGTGTGGAGGGTGGATCAGCTTTTGAATCCCTCAAATCTAAAGCTGAAGGCAGGGAACTGTGTTGTTGGATTCATTTCCAAGAAGCAGCTTGTAGAAGTTAAGCTCCCCTGTTGTATAGTAATATTTAGAATTTTAAAGATTTGTATAGGGGGGGGGGGTCGTGATCACGGCTGTGAGAGGAAAAGCTACTGATGTCGGAAGTGTCCATACAGTGTTCAGGTGTGCTGTGGTGTCTCCGGGAGGTTTAGATCAGTCCAGGTGAATGTTGTGAGGAAACAAGGTGTGCGAGTTTGTCTTCAGCCTCTGCAGGAAGTGGAGGTGCAGCTGTCATGTCTTGTTGGATCAGCAGCTAGTGTTAGAAACCATAAGAATTCGGCTTGAAGCACTCGGGGAAACTGCTTGGCTCAGGGGAATGTTGAAGGTGGACACCTACAGGCTCATCACCTGGGGCCTCATGTACGAAGACTTGCGTGGAATTCTTACTGAAAAATGGCGTACGCTTAAATCCAGAAAACGTCGTACGCACAAAAAATCCAGATGTATGAATCTGTGCGTACGCATGAATTCAAGCACATTTCCTTCAAACATCCGAATCAACGTGGAATTGAGCGCACATGTAGGAGTACCCGACCCCTCCCTGTCCACGCCTCCATTTAAATATGCAAATCATATTTAAATTAACCCTGCACCAGAGATTCCCCTCTTCGCAGGATCAGAAAACCCTTATAATATGAGGAAGACGGGGAGGCGCGCAAGAATGTACTGGCACGCTGTCCTCCGGCATTAACACCAAACGCAGGAGGAGAGAGTGTGTGAGGGAGTCAATGCTGTGGGGTCGGAAAGGCGAACACACACGGAGGTAAAAAAGAAGTGGTCAGACTTAAAGGTGGCCGTTAAGCGGAGGGCGGCTGCCCACAGCCAAAAGTCTGACCCAATCCGGCGGGGGGAGAGGAGAGGAGGACCTCACCCTGCTTGAGCAGAGAGTCGCCGCAGGTGACACTCCTCTTTCAGTGGGGGTGGGAGCGCGTGTGGGGGACTCCGATCACACAACAAAATTTGGCAAATTTAAACATGCCAGTACAAGGAAGAGGATATCCAAGACTTTGACTCATGTTTAAGTGCGATTTATTAAAAAAAACAAAACGTGAGATGGAGGAGCCACAGACTCGGGGATTCCTCCACCATCCGCGGGGGCTCTGCCATCACAGAGACGGGGGATTCCTGCTGCCCGCCCAACTGGCCATGTCCTCACCCATCCACACAAATATCAGTGACTCAATAAATGCACTGGTGAATGGTTGAAATCACCATCGCGCTCAGTGCCAGCATGTAGTTCTGAACCATGCTGTTACTCAGGGTGTAGGAATCGTGCGTTGAACCAGGAAACCTCACCACAATGTTAGTTCACTGCATTTGTGCATCACATGTGACCTGTACAGTGATGGGATGAAAATGCTTCCTGTTGATATAAACTCATCCTGTGCTGGCGGTTTTATAGCAATGTGTGTGCAGTGACAGCGCCGATTACATTATGAAAACCGGCTCTCGCTGCAAACTGCGCTTTAATCAACTCTGAGGACTAAAGTTCACATTATAAACAGTTTCCCAGAATCACCTCTAAGTGTCGCCAAAGCACCAACAGCTGCAGAAACATGTGTACGCCAGCCATGAAGTTGAAGTGACAAGAAGTCTGAACTTTGCCGTGGGAAAGGACGTACGCAACGTTTTTGTGCGTACGCACCCTTTGTACATGAGGCCCCTGGTCCTTTATAAAGTATCAGTGTGACCTAGCTGCTCCGGGTTGGTTCAACCTTTTAAGAACTGATTTGGGTTTGTTTGGGTTTTTTTTTTAACAGTCTGGAGATCCACCATAGAGCCAAGCCTTTACAACACTGTATATATCTCTGCTTTACCAGCACAATATCAACAAACAACAACTGAGCTCTAGTGGATGAGAGATACCTGGTTCAAAATCAGCGATGTGTTGGTGCTGCTCTGGAACCAGTTTTCTTGGCTGAAACATGAAGAACTGGTTTGCACTCAAACTGCGTTGTGTTCTGTTTAGCTAACGTTCGACACGTCTGTAGCCAACATAATTTAAATACTATTGAGTTATTCAGAATACACCAGTAATAAAATGGTAATGAGAGAGAGAGGGTTCTGGTTTTAGGTGGGCAGGTTGTCGTTTTGATGATTCATGTGAACGTTAGAAAGGAAACCGAACAGCAAACGAATCAAATTCAGCTCAGATTCAGTGAATAACAGTTCAATCAGTCTGAAAGTGAAACCCAGACATAAACCTACAATGTGTTCAAACTGAAGCAAGAGCTGCTGGAGACTAATCTGAGATCATTGTGTGTGTGTGTGTGTGTGTGTGTGTGTGTGTGTGTGTGCGTGTACTCAGAAACTCCTGACGTGTTTGAGTTGAGCTCACTGTAACCTCGTCACCCTCTGGATGGTGGTGCTGAAGTGAACCTGGGTGCTGTTGGACGTAAAATGGGCGACGATCGACCTTTTGTGTGCTCCGCCCCCGGGTGTGGACAGGTGAGAACTGGCATAGATAAGTTCTTTTATCAACTGGGCAGATGTTTGGGTAAACATGTCAAATATCAAAAACTCTGAAATAGCTGCTTAAAACTTTCCTGGTGTTTAAGTATTTATATATATATATATATATATATATATATATATGTGTGTGTGTGTGTGTTAGCGGTTTACGAATGAAGACCATCTGGCAGTACATAAACACAAACATGAGATGACGCTGAAGTTTGGACAGACTCGAACTGACACGGTGATTATTGCAGGTGTGTGATTTAATCATACATAATTTTATTCAACACAAAAGAGGAAGACCAGCTAATTTCTGTGTGTGTGTGTGTGTTATAGATCAGACCCCGACTCCCACCCGTTTCCTGAAGAACTGTGAGGAGGTGGGTTTATTCAGCGAGCTTGATGGCTCCTTTGAACACGAGCTCCGTAAATCCCAGGAGGAGGAAGAGAGAAGAAACAAAAGCACGGTGAGATACAGTAGTGTGCATAAATGTTGGCCCCGCTGTGAAGCATGGTGGTGACGGTATCGTGTTGCAGGGATGCTTTTCATCAGCAGGGGAAGAGTATGTGCTGAGAATCTGAGAGGAAAACTTGTTATTTTTGCCCATGAGCATGGGTGTTAGTTCCTGGACAGAAAAACGGAATTCTGTCAAAATTAAATCGCTAAAATACTCTAGAGAAAGATCTCTATGTTTTTATTTATCAAGCGGCATTCACCCGAAGCTCATCCAGAAGTCTCTTAAAGTGCAACACCACCGGGATCCACTAGGGGCAGGCTACAAAACACTGTCACCAGAGATCCTGTCACCACCATGTCCGCTCCATAGACTTCCTTTCAAAATGATTCATTTCTCACATAAAATAAATCGATAGATTTTTTTCCACAAGTCATTTTAGTTCACTGAATAAATTCTATCATTCTTATCTATTTTGTGCTGTTTTGAAATGAAATCAATTAGACAATTATACACAGAGTATGAACATTTCTATTACTATAACTATTAGACTCACAAGTAGCATAGAATTATACATATTATGAATTGAATCAATCCATATTATGTATGTATGTATGTGTGTGTGTGTGTATATATATATATATATATATATATAAATATAAATAAGAAGAGGAAATGATTCTACACTATTCCAGCTCGTCCAGCTGCTTTGCATCACCAAATATATTTTCACATATATGTCACAATGACTTTCACCTGCGAACACGCATGCCCATGAAGATTGTTTAAAACGTAGGGAGGAATCCTAATGCTGCTGAATCAGTAATGTCGTTTGTTCTTCTTGTCCAGATTTCTGCTGTTCCTCCCTCTGACATGAAGGAGAGAGACGGACCTCTGGAGATCGACTCTTCTCCTCCCGACAGTCCTTCATCTGCCTCCAGCATGACCGACTCCAAAGACTCGGAGACGCTGGCGAAGGAGCCTGTTCCCATCAGGAAGAGCAAGGTGAGACCGAGAGGTGTAAATCTCCACAGCTGAGGGGTGTGAATTGTGTGGAAGGGTTCTCCACATGTTCTCCTGAAAGCACTTCTGTAATAGAGCCCAATAGGTTGGTCGTTACTGTGATTGATCTGAACGGTAATAAACTTTGTGTTATTTAGGAAATGTTGTTGTCTTGTAAATAGGAAGTGCCTCCAAGGACAGTAGCAGCAAGTGCCACGCCCACACCTACCATCGTACGGCCCGGTTCACTCCCTCTACATTTAGGATATGACTCTATAAACCCCACTCAGCCGTCACCCACGTCCGTCATCACGCGGACTCCACCTTCCAACAGGCTCAGGTACACCCCACTCTCAAGAACTATTTATCATATTATCGTGTGTGTGTGTGTGTGTGTGTGTGTGCATTATATTGTTATGGCTGATTAGTGTATATTCATTTATAAACATTATAATTAATGCAGTTAAAATAAATAATAGTTAAGGAATTAAAATATGGAAATTCCATCTCTCCAGTTCTCCTTCAGCTTCCTTTCCCATGATGATGCAACTTCCTAACGGTCAGACTGTCCCTCTGCTCCCCAGTCCTGGACAAACATCCGTCATATCAGTGCGTAACACACACACTCACACTCACAATGATGCATACATACATACATACACACACATTTTACAGTCAGATGGTGAAACCAGTCATTTTGCGAAATTCCTAAAACCTTTAGTCAGTCATTTCGCAAAATGACTGGTTTCACCATCTGACTAACATACACGTTGTTCTTTTTTGTTTCCTTTTTTTTTTTTTTTTTTTAATAATTCTTGGTCTTTGTGTGCGTGTGTGTGTGTCTGTTTGTGGTGGGGGGGGGGTGTATGTGTGTAGGTGGCCAGGTCATCAAATCCAGTGCCCAATATCCCGGGAATTCCTGGCCCTCCGATTGGTGGAAGCAGCAGTGGCTCCTCCTCTCCATCTGGCTACAACTCTCATAGTGATGCCAAGATAGTGAGAAACACAGACACAAATTATCGATCATATACACCACACTGCCAAAAACAAGTCGCTACATAGATTTAAATGAGTAAATATTTCAGAGCGTTTGATTGGATGATTATTACAGTCATTAATATTTCATCTGCAGCCTGTTATTTAACCTTAATTGATGCAGTAAGTACTTTCTGCTTTTGTTTTTGTCCTACATCAAATAAAAAAAGAGATACTGAAATGAGTAAAATTCGGATAAGAACGGAGTTGCACCTTCCCTTCCTCTAAATTCATGGCTGAAGTGCCCTTGAGCAAGGCACCTAACCCGAAACTGCTCTTCGGGCACTGCAGTGTGTGGCAGCCCACTGCTCTGAGGGTGTGTGCTCACTGTTTATGCATGTGTGATCACTTTGGATGGCAGAAGCCAATTTTCCTTCTGATGAGTCCAGATTGACCCTATTCCAGAGCGATGGGAGTGATCAAGGTAAAAAGAGAAGAATAGTAATTTATTTTTGTATATAATAACATATCGAAGGGGCAGTGGTGGCATGGTGGTAGGGTGCTGGATTACTGATCCCAAGTTTGGAGATTCAAGCCCCACTATCACCGAGTGGTCACTGCTGCTCCCCAGTGCAGCTAACTGGGTTATCAAAGGCCGGCTGTGTCTCTCACTGTCTGTGGTGAGAGGAATGTAAAAGAACCAGTGCTGATTTTCATAAAGAGTAGCTGCATAGCCGTCAGTGTGTTTCTGCCCTGCGATGGGTTGGCGAGCTGTCCAGGGTGTACTCCGCCCTCGCCCAGAGTCGGCTGAGATGGGCGCCAGCCTCCCCGCGACCCTAATTAGGATTAAGTTCTTTAGAAAATTAATGAATGAACTTTATATCGACAGGCGGATTGGTGTAGTCTCTGCTGTAAAACGGAACTTGTACCGGTCCGTCTTGGTGGTGAAGAGGGAGCTGAGCCCGAAAGGCAAAGCTCTCAATTTAACAGTCGATTTACATTCCAATCCTCACCTACGGTCACGAGCTTTGGGTAGAGACTGAAAGAACAAGATTGCAGATACAGGCGGCTGAAATGAGCTTCCTTCGCAGGGTGTCGGGGCTCTCCTTTAGAGACAGGGTGAGAAGCTCAGCCATCCGGGAGGAGCTCGGAGTAGAACCGCTGCTCCTCCGCATTGAGAGGGGCCACTTGAGGTGGCTCGGGCATCTGATTAGAATGCCTCCCGAACTCGGGGTCTCTTTCCAGTTGGACATGCCCGAAACACCACACATGTCCAACCGGGACGAGACTCCGGGGTCGACACAACACGCCGGAGGGACTACGTCTCTCGGCTGGTCTGGGAACGCCTCGGTGTCCCCCCCCGGAAGAGCTGGAGGAAGTGGTTGGGGAGAGGGACGTCTGGACCTCACTGCTTAGGCTGTTGCCCCCACGACCCGACCCGGAACAAGCGGAACAAGATGAAGATAATGATAACTTTATATACATGTGTCCACTGTATTGTGTGTGTTCGTCTGTGTGCTCACACTTCTCTAGAGGTTAAAAGCTGCACTGTCACCACAGAGTGTTAGTGGACCAACACCAAGCCAGAGACCTGAAACCAGTGAGACTCTCTCACCTGCACAGCCACAGGTACACCTTCAACATGTATACCCTTACATGTGTACTCCTGTCTACAGGTATGTGTAAACAGGTGTACAGCTATAATAGGGTGCATGTAGACAGGTGTACATGTAGATGGGTATACAGGTATAAGGGTGATCATGTAGATGGGTGTACATGTAGACGGGTGTACTGGTTTAAGGGTGTACATGTAGACGGGTGTACTGGTTTAAGGGTGTGCATGTAGACGGGTGTACTGGTTTAAGGCTGTACATGTAGACGGGTGTACTGGTTAAAGGGTGTACAGGTTTAAGGGTGTGCATGTAGACGAGTGTACTGGTTTAAGGCTGTACATGTAAACGGGTGTACTGGTTTAAGGCTGTACATGTAGACGGGTGTACTGGTTTTAGGGTATACATGTAGACGGGTGTATATATATATAATGGTGTACACATAGATGGGTGTACAGGTGTAAGAGTTTACATTTACATTTGAGTTTTTATTTAGCAGATGCCCTTATCCAGCGCGATTTACTTAAGTGCTTTAAAGTCACTATCATTGAATACATTCTGAAACTGGTTTACAAGGCTCAGTAGACCATCAGTTAATACTCATGTAATTTTTTAATCCAAGTACTTTAGGTTTTCAGCCGTCATTTGAAGAAACCATTGACTCGGATATCTAGAAGAACTTCATTCCACCACCTTGGTGACAGAACAAAGAAGAGTTTAGATGCATGAATTCTTTGTCCCTTGGTAAAAGGAGAGACCAGTCTATCTGTGCTGGAGGATCGGAGAGAACATGTTGCAGTGCAGGGTGTGACAAGTTCTCTGAGGTAGGAGGGTGCAGGTCCATTTTTGGCTTTGTAGGCAAGCATTAGTATTTTAAATCTAACGAGAGCAGCTACAGGAAGCCAGTGGAGAGAGCATAGCAATGGAGCGGTGTGGGAACTTGTGAAGGTTGAAAACAAGCTGTGCAGCTGCATTCTGGATCAGTTGCAGAGGTCAAATGGTGCTCAGAGGCAGACCTGCCAGGACTGAGTTGCAGTAGTCCAGCCTTTAGGCAACAAGGGACTCAACAAGTATTTCAGTGGCTTTAGTGGAAGTAATCCTTCTGATGTTAAAGAGGGGAAATTGATATGATCGAGAAAGAATAGCAATATGATTACACAAGGATATGTGAAGTGTACACTTGTCTGCATGCACACCTTTACACCTGTCTACATGCACTCCCTTACACTTGTACACCTGGCTGCATGCACTCCCTTACACTTGTACACCTGGCTGTATGCACTCCCTTACACTTGTACACCTGTCTACATGCACTCCCTTACACTTGTACACCTGTCTACATGCACTCCCTTACACTTGTACACCTGTCTACATGCACTCCCTTACACTTGTACACCTGTCTACATGCACTCCCTTA
>JAQMYF010000006.1:403164-411279 GCA_030014195.1 Neosilurus mollespiculum | reverse complement strand
GTAGAGTGAGGGAGCGACAGCATCCCAACGCCACAGTTTACCAGAACTCTCTATGCCTGAGAACCCCCAGATCTGCTACTTTACCTAATAAAAGCCTGTTAACAAAATGCTCAACTAAACAAGTAGGTTTTCAGCCTCTTCTTAAAAACACAAACTATTTTAACTATATCATTCATTCATTCATGTTCTGAACTGCTTAATCCTAATTAGGGTCACAGGGAGGCTGGCGCCCATCTCAGCCGACTCTGGGCGAGGGCGGGGTACACCCTTAACAGCTCCCCAGACCATCGCAGGGCAACACACACACACACACACACACAACCATTCACACACACACACAAAACCAGGGCAATTTGGAACAACTAATTAGCCTACTGTGCATGTTTTTGGACTGTGGGATGAAACTAGAGTACCCGGAGGAAACCCACGCAAGCACAGGGAGAACATGCAAACTCTACACAAAACGCCACTGTCCCACCCTGCCGCCAGTTATTATTATATTATTATTATTATTATTATTATTATTATAAACTTCATTATAAATCCTCATTTTGCACCAAATTCCATCCACTGTTAATTAAAAATAAAGTCATATGGGGAGTAGGGGCTGATGAGAGGGGTGTGGTGGTGGGGCATAAACTGGTCTGAGTGATGAGTCTCAATCAGCAAATATTTGAAAATGAAGTCAGTTTCCCAGACCTGCACTGAAAAACCCAACAGTTCCCGAACTAGCAGGGAAAACGTGTGGCGGCGGGGAGTGAGCTGCACCTTCCCTTCCTCCACATTCATGGCTGAAGTGCCCTTGAGCAAA
Organism: Neosilurus mollespiculum; assembly: GCA_030014195.1. Taxonomy (NCBI): domain Eukaryota; kingdom Metazoa; phylum Chordata; class Actinopteri; order Siluriformes; family Plotosidae; genus Neosilurus; species Neosilurus mollespiculum. Next base: position 410,468 of record JAQMYF010000006.1, on the reverse strand, counting down.
GCACCGAACCCCCAACTGCTCTCTGGGCACCGCAATGTGTGTGGCAGCCCACTGCTCTGAGAGAGTGTGTGTGTGTGTGTGTGTGTGTGTGTGTGCACGCGCTCACTTTGGATGGGTTATATGCAGAAGCAATAATTTCTCTTGTGGGATCAATACAGTACAGAAAAATAAAAAAACAAAATCAAAAATCAAAATCAAGTTGACTTTACATCCGCAGGGGCTTTGCACTTCGTGACTAACATAGTCACGTAACATGTACACATAATTTATTTATAGTTTACCCTTGAACACAGACATCAAGGGTGTAGATTTTTGTAGGAAAGTTTATTTTAACAAAGAGACAAAATATCAACAACACAATATAAAGGTTAAAAAATGATCCATTTTTGGATCCAATGATTTCATCAAATGAAATGAATATTTGTTTTCCAACCAACCAGCGAGAATTCTGGCTCACACAGACCGGTTATGTACCCATGAGTCACACAGATTAGTCCTAAAACTTTAATAAAGTTCTCCTAATCTCACCTTATGTGTATAAAGGACACCCATCCACAGGATCAGTTGCTTCCATTCCAACCTCTCCACCACCATGGACAAGAGCAAAGAGCCAAAGGACATCAGGGACAAGACTGTAGACCTGCACAAGGCTGAAATGGGCTACAAGATCATCAGGAAGAAGTTCAGTGAGAAGGAGACAACTGTGCGATTTTTTGAAAATGGAACAATCAGTCACCATCAATCTGAAACTCCATGCAGGATCTCACCTTGTGGTGTAAGAATGATCATGAGAAAAGTGAGGAATCCACCTGGTACCGTATGGGATGCACCTGTAGTAGGTCGAGCTGCTTTGTGATGATGTAAAGCTGTAAAACGCACTATACAAATAAAACTGAATTGAATTGAACTGTTAATGATCTCAAGGTAGTTGGGACCCATAGGTACCAACAAAACCATCATTAACTCACTACACCATAATGGATTGAAATTCTGCAGTACCTGCAGGGACCCCTGCTCAAGAAGGCGCATGTACAGGTCCTCGGAATGACTCGGAAGGTTTGGGAGAGCATGGTGTGGTCAGATGAGACCGAATTTAAGCTCTCTGTCTTGATTCCAGTAAGATGCCACTGCTGTGAGTGCTGGTGCATCAATGACATCCAGTTACGGGTAGAGGGAGGCAGAACACTGTGTTGGTATTCAGTTGTTTGTGTTCTGCACAGTTCTGAAGCAAGAGAAGTCCATTGCTGTTGCAGTGGCCCATGCCATACTTTCCAATATCTCTTTCCCAGGAAATGTCAGAGCCAACTTTCTGCTTTCAGGACAGAGGAAATGACAGAGTGGAGGTCCTCATAGAATTTTGCCTTCACATCATCTGGGTTGGGCATGGTTGGGTCATAAGCATGTCATTCACTCCCTTTGGGATACCAGCTAGCTTGCTTACAAGTACTGTTTCACTGCAAAACCAACGCCAACCTCATGTTGCTCTTCACTTTCCCGTCCACTCCAAAAGAAGGTGTAACCAGATCCACTGGGTGAAGAACGACCTTCTGGCCTGAGCCGCTTTTGTGCAGGTCTGCAGCTATGACTGCCAGTGTACCCACACCTGCCGCTTCGTCGCTCACCTGTCGCCACAGGGATTGGGAGATGATGAATGAAGGGAGAGGGTGAAGGATGACTAATGACTTGCGCAATAAATTTATTTAAAGTGAAGACGTTCACTTTGTTCAGTTGCTCAACGTCAACCTCACTCTCTCATCCAAGTCCATTGATTTCCGAAGGCAAGACTAGGTCGAGATGCCTGGAGGATGAACACGGATGCAGTGGATGACCAAGATGTCCTTTTGTGTCTCATCTTGCTCTTTGCAGTCCATGGTACATTGTACCGCCTTCCTCCCCATTGAACCATGAAGGTGTTATACGCAGAATCTGGGCTACCCTCACCAGGTTTGGCCGGACAGTGGAAGCCGTTATCCGCGGTGTGGCCGCTGGGTGCCAAATGGGGACCAAAGTGGACGAACTACTCTGAAGAGCACATGTTCAACACATGTTCCCCGTCAGAGGTACTTCCCCACCCCATACACCCCTATCTTATAGAAAATCTGTGGAGGGAGCTGAAACTTCTCCATGTGGGAACCTTGCAACCTTAAGGATTTGGAGATGATCTTTTAAAGAGGTTTGGAACAAAACCCCACCTGAGATGTGAGCAAACTCTGTGGTCATCAACAAGGGTTTCTCCACCAAGTACTAAGACATGTTTTACTTGGGGATCAAATACCGATTTCACTCGATCACGTGTAAATCCATGTGGAATCTTTATATCGTGTTTCTGGATTATTTGTTGATATTCTGTCTCTGCTTAAATGAGACCATAAAAATGATAGACCCTTCACTTCTGTGTGTGAGAGTAAACCTACAAAATCCGCAGGAGATGAAATAATTATTCTCACCACTGCAAGCACAAACAATTTATTAGATAAATAAAGGTAGAAACTTTAACTGTGTTTACAAAGAACCCATTTTTTAAATAGTGCTGATGTGATCACTGAAGTGATTCACTGAAATCTACAGCGATCCTTTAAGGGTTCCTCAAAACAGTTTCACTGAGGAATACTTCAAGGTTCCAGGCCATAACTATTGTTTATTACACTTTTCTGGTATACATCTGGGATAAGCATTAAAGGTTCTATGTAGAACCCTACAATTAAAGTAGAGAAGGAATTAATGAAGGTTTGAGATTTAAGGTTTATAATTAGACTCTCAGAGGCTTCATGTGCGGTTCAAGAGTTCTAAAGTCAAAATAAGGGCAGCACATCACGGCAGAGCTGATGGCCAGTCAGTTCATTTACAGTAACATTAAAATCAGTTACGTGCATCACTCAATTCAGGACACCTCCTTGTGGTGTTAACAGAACATTCTCCTACTAGGGTCACGGGGAGGCAGGAGCCTATCTCAGCCAACTTTGGGCAAAGTCAGGGTACACCCTGAACAGCTCACCACTCCATCGAAGGGAAACACACACTTGCCTGGAACAGTTTGGAAGATCCAATTAGCCCAGCGTGCATGTCTTAGGAGAGGGGCGGGCTTGGCATGTTCCTTCAGTGCTAGCGTGGGTTTCCCCCAGGTACTTGGGTCTCCTCCCACAGTCCAAAGATATGCACATTAGGCTAATTGGCAGTTCCAAATTGCCCCTAGGTGTGAGTATGAGTGTGATTGGTTGTGTATGTTGCCCTGCGATGGCCTGACGATGTGTTCAGGGTGTACCCTGTGACCCTAGTACGATTAAGCGGTTCAACGCAGAAACTTCCGGCACTGTGATCCCGGACTTCAGTAGTATAGAGTGGTGTAGTGTTTTGGAACCCAGTGCTGCCTACAGGCTCCAAAAGCAGAACTCGGAGAGCTCTCCACAGAACCCCTTAAAGAACGTGGTAGCTCAGGCAGGAGGTTCTGGATCGCAGTGTGTTCATGTGGAAGTGTGTGTGGTGATTTGCAGACGCTCCCTAAGAATTTTGCTGAGAGTCATCAATTATGCAGGTTGTCCGCGCGCGCTGGGGAGAAGGAGGAGGAGGAGGAGGAGGAGGTGAGCAGCAACAATATGGCGACATCCGCAGTTCCTCCCGGGTTCTCTGGGCATCTCTGACACCAACACACCTGAGCGGATCTGTAGGCAAGGTGAGCATGCATTTTATTCACCACACACACACACACACACTCACACACTCAGGGTGTTTCAGGGCTGCTATGCATTTATATATCATACTGTTATATAGTAAGTATAGAAGTGTGTGTGTGTGTGTGTGTGTGTGTGTGTGTGTGTGTGTGTATATATATATAAGCTTGTGTGAGTGTGTGTTGCCCGGACGCCTATGCCGCAGAGCTCTCTCTCTCTCTCTCTCTCTCTCTCTCTCTCTCTCTCTCTCTCGGAGGTGTGCAGGTGGCTCGGGCAGCACACACACACCGCGCATCCCGCTGCGGCTCTGGAGGTGTGTGTTTGAGAGAGAGGATGAGGATGAGGATGAGGGTGAGGGTGAGGATGAGGGTGAAGATGAGGATGAGGGTGAGGGTGTTGTCCTGATGGGATTATTTTGATTTACTGGAATAGACTGCTGGGTCCCTGCGGTTAAAGTTTGGTGAGTGCGAATCACTTTTGGAAGGAAAATAAAGCCCAGTTTAATGTAGAGCGCGAGATATTCACTTCTTCATGTTAGATTTGATTCATGGTTCTGTTATGCAATAAAACATCACCAAAACCCAGCATGTGCCTCCCTCCCCTCTCCCCCCTCCCTCCTCGATCTGAGCCGCACTTTATTACCGGTAAAAAAATTAAATAAATAAAAAAAATCCGGGGCCGCCACCCGACATCCACTAATCCTCTGATCCCAGGCTGGACCGAGAGGTGTGTGTGTGCTGTTGCAGGAGGTGCAGGAGGTATCGGAGAGCAGGTGTGGTACTACTATACACTGGACTCTAAAGCATGTTCTGGAGTGTTAGAAAGAAAGAAAAAGATCCTAATAAACCTTATTAACATGGTGAAGCGCACAGTCGGGAGAGGAGATGGAGAGGAGGTGGAGAGGAGATGGAGAGGAGGTGGAGAGGAGGTGGAGAGGAGGTGGAGAGGAGATGGAGAGGAGATGGTCGGTGTGAGAATCAGTTTAAAGCTTCACTGCAGCATTTTATTCTGTAGACCGGCTCAACCCTGTACACACACACACACACACACACACACACACACACACACACACACACGAGTTCAAGTCCAACGGGATTTTGAATCTTAAAATAGTATCACATCTTATATATATATTGTATTTATATTTTGTGTGTGTGTGTGTGTGTGTGTGTGTCCTGAATGAGAGGTGTGCAGTGTGATGCTGTTAATGATCCAGCATGCCGATGATCAGCGTTTCCCGGAAATGTGTGTGTGTGTGTGTGTGTGTGTGTGTGCGCGCGCGCGCAGAAAGATTATTTTTTTAATCACTGCACTGAAAACAAAAACTAACTGGTGTGGGTGAAGTGATGGAGTTGATTGATGCTGATGCTGTGGAGAGAAGTTTCTCCTCCTGATGTCCTCCACACTCAGCAGTGGCGCTGCTTCCTCTTTTTTTCCTCTTTTCTCTTTTTCTTGCCTGCACTTTTCTGTGCGCACTCGATTCATGCAGCAGGCTGACGGCACGGGACAGTCGGAGTGTGTGTGTGTGTGTGTGTGTGAGAGAGAGAGAGAGAGAGTGAGTGTGTCATGCTTTCCAGTCTGATAGAGGACAAATGCGGAGCGGAACAGAAACACTGCAGCCAGGAGGAACCTTGTGCACATCCTCCCTCCCTCCTGCGCCTCCTCCGTGTTTCTGTTGAAGCTTTTAGAGGATTTCAGAGAGTTTGGGAATATATTTTTTATGATTTTTTATATCACTTTTTTCCTCTCCGGGATTATTTCTGACAGGCTCGTGCACCCGGCGCATGTAAAACATCTGGGCGCGTGCACGTGAGTAGTAACATGCAGCACGTGCATAAACCTAAAATGAGAATTCTGTAAAAGGGTTTGAGATGCATTGCACTTGGATGGATGGATGGATGGATGGATGGATGAGGTGCACGTGTAACAGAAATGAAAGGCAGAGTGATAAGAGAAGCGACAGACAGGTTGATTTTAAACCAGGTTTATGGAGCATTGTATCAGGAGTTACACAGATTCTGGATCACCTTGAGTTTCAGCTCCTTGTGTGTGTGTGTGTGTGTGTGTGTGTGTGTGTATACCGTTACTGTATCCTGAGGAAGGAGATTTAGAGGTTGGCTCTTTGTAAGCTGAACCTGCCTCTGTACAGTCTGCACTTCCGGAAGCGCAGGAACGTTAGAAAGGCCTTCAGCCTGTCACGTGATCTTCACGTGCTCTCTTTGAATCAGTTAAAGCCCAGAATCCCCTGATCAGCATGCTGTTGTTTTATTTTTATGCTGCTCTGACTACAGCATGCTGCATGTATTTGAGGATGTGGGCCTCCTCCTCTTCCTTCTGCTGCGGCCTCGACCTGTCCCACCGCACCGAGCTCTACGGCTGGGCGATACGACCAGGGCCATATTTACATACCGCGATATTTCCGTACTGGAGCAGCAGTTTGCATGTTCTCCCTTTGTTTGTGTGGATTTCCTCCCACAGTCCAAAGACGCGCACAGTAGGCTGATTGGCTGTTCCAAATCGCCCCTAGGTGTGTGTGTGTGTGTGTGTGTGTGTGTTGTCCTACGATGGTCTGGTGAGCTGTTAGGGTATACCCCATCCTCACCCAGAGTTGGCTGAGATAAGCTCCAGCCTCCTGGTGTCCCTAGTAGGATTAAACGGTTTGGCAAATGGATGGAGGGATGGATATTTACATGTCACCATATTTACAAGGCGATACACACATGTGCTTTATTACCAAACCGCCAGCATTCAAATTCAGGTAAATGAGGAATAATATTTTTTCTGTTGGTTGAAACTTTATACACAAAACCAGCTGCATCCAGAGTGTTATTATAATATCAGAGAAGTGTATCGTGATCGGTTATATCACACAGTCGATATCGTATCACATGGTGCTACTGAGTGCGTCTCCAGCGTGTCAGTGTTCGAGGATATACTTCAGCACTGAGTTCACAAGTAGGCCATAAAGACTGTTAAAGCAGATCAGGAATGATGATGAAAATGATGAAAACATCAATCCTCTGATGTTCTGTGGATGATATGAAGTTTTTCTATAGAATAATAAAACATCTTAAATATTCACAAATTATTAGATTAGACAACAACACATCGGTTCAATTCAAATTTTAGAATTCACTCGTTTTCAATTTGAACCAAAAACTGTTGGGAGTCTTTCTGATGATCATGTGGCTGATGATTGGAGTGAGTCAGGATGTAAACAAGGGGAGTATTAGCAATAACATTAGCAGAACCGTAACATCTAAGGTCAGAGACTGCACCTTTAAGAGACAAATACGGCTTCATAGATTAATGAAACGAAACATGATAAAACTCTGGGTGTGTGTGTGTGTGTGTGTGTGTGTGTGTGTTTTATACTACTGCTCTCAAGTGGAATACCGTACTCGTGGAACATGGGTTGGACGTTTGTCCCATGTCCTGTTTGGTGTCTATACATACCCACCAGAGGAAACCCAATAATCTGAGTTGCTGGGTTATTGTTCACTTGATGCTGATTGGCTGTTATGTATGGCTGACTTGCATGCAATATAAATGACAACAGGCAGCAATTAAATAAGAAAAGCAAATTTTTTATTGATATTGAAATTGAAACCCCCCCCAAAAAAGGCTCATACACCA
>JAQMYF010000006.1:395664-398164 GCA_030014195.1 Neosilurus mollespiculum | reverse complement strand
TAGAATAACTGGCTGTTCTAAATTGTCCCTAGGTGTGAGTGGGAGTGTGAATAGTTGTGTGTGTGCGATGGACTCGCGAGCTGTTCAGGGTGTACCCTGCCTTCTCTCTGTGTCAGCTGAGATAGGCTCCGCCCTCCCTGCCACCCGATTTGTATTAAGTTGTTCTGAAAATGAGGAGATTTTTATTTATTTTCTGTTCACATGAAGGGATTTTGTTTGTACTTTATGAATGAATCAGTGTCTCAGTTAAACAAAACTTCCTGAAGAACTTTAATACACTACAGATATTAAAAAACATTTTGTTCTGTCTCTTAGTAAACGGCTTCCCAGCAGATATTTGACACACCCCGGGAGAGTTAGCTAGCTAGGTGCATAATTTAGCATAATAACTCTAAGGTAACTTTACCCCAAACACATGATGTCCTGTTAAAACTGTAACAGTAACATGTTTATGTGTATGTTTTGTAATCCCCGTCAGAACCAGCTGTCCTGGATGGATTCTAAATAAAGAGGGCTCTGCTGCAGGATGACAATATGGCTGCACCACTGTTCGCACCCCCAGGCCCTGACAGCTTCAAGAAGTTCACCCGAGAGACTTTGGCCAACATCGAGAAGCGCATCGCTGAAGAGAAGAAGAAGAAACCAGTCAAACCCCGGTCTGACAGCAGTCATCGTGATGACGATGAAAACAGCGGGCCGAAGCCCAACAGCGACCTGGAGGCGGGGAAGAGCCTGCCCTTCATCTACGGGGATATCCCATCTGATATGGTGGCCACACCCCTGGAGGACTTGGATCCCTTCTACATGAACCAGAAAGTGAGTGAAATATTAACTCTCGCTTTGTGTTCTTCAGGAAAATAGAAGCGGCGGAGCAATGGGTGGGGCTTTATTCTGTGAGAAAAACATGAGCATTTCAAACAAAACTCTTTCAACTGTTTGAATATTTAAATGAGTTTTATTCAGTGTTAAAGACAGACTTTGTGTTTCTGTTAATGGCTGCATTTTTCCCTCCTGGTGTTTAATTCCTGTTTGCCCAAACCAGAGGCAGGTTACGATTGGGATGATCGAGCTGTATCCCGTCTTGTATGAATATATTACAAACTGAAACTGAACTGTATTGGATATTGCATTTGGGCTGCCTGCAGTGAGGCATGGTGGTGGTAGCATCATGTTTCTCTTGTGTTCTTGGTTGTTTCTCAGAGTCACGGTTGTTTCGTGTTCTCTATAATTTTAATAATGGATTTAATTCCAAGTTAAAGAGTTTTTTAGAACCACGGTTGATATTTTACAGGTGTTTGTGGTGCTTGAATATGTTTCATTGGTTTTTCAGTATCAGTCTTTATTTCATACACAAGCTTCATGAACGTTCCCCACAAATTCTGTTGGACATGGATCTGTGACACAGCACAGAAGGTCCTGGGTTCGAGTCCTGGGCTTGGTTGTTGAGTTTGCATGTTCTCCCTGTGCTTGTGTGGGTTTCCTCCTGGTACACCGATTTCCTCCCACAGTCCAAAGACATGCACATTAAGCACATTGACTGTTCCAAATTGCCCCTAGGAGTGTGAATGGATGTTTGTTGTAGACCCTTTCAGGTGAAAACATACAATGCAGCTGAAAACACAAAAGTGGCCTAAAGCATTTGGGTGTGGAAGAGTAATAATAATTACAATTGTTAAAATTATCATTCATTCATTCATTCTCAGCCAACTCTGGCAACACACACAACCACACACCCACACCTAGGAGCAATGTGGAACAGCCAGTTAGCCTAATGTGTACGTCTTTGGACTGTGGAAGGAAACCAGTGTACCTGGAGAAAACCCATGCAAGCTCGGGGAGAACATGCAAACTCCACACAGAAATGTCCTCTCTGAGCTCGAACCCAGGACCTTCTTGGTGTGAGATGGACGTAATAACCACTACAACAACGTCATTATGATGTACAAAATTAAGATGTAAAGAATGTATATATTCACTGCATAAAAATATATTCAGCAGAAAGTGAGTTGATGAAAGGGTCAGATGAAGTGCGACGCAGATATTATCAGAAATGGAATCACTTATTGGACGTGAACTGTAATGAAGCACAGAGTGATTCGAACCTGCAACAGAAATGCGACTGCTCTCTCTGACGTATACTCCAGGAAACCCAGCAGAACTCTGACATGGGTTTCACAGGACACTAAGCACTTGCAGTGTTGAGACGAACACATTTCTGTACCAGGCTGAATAATTCCATTTTGGTTGCACCTTCAGCTACGTAGCTAACTAACTGTTTAACTTTAACTAATGAACAAACCTGCGGTGACAATGGAAGGAAAAACTCCCTCAGACGACACGAGGAAGAAACTTTGAGAGGAACCAGACTCAGAAGGAAACCCGTCCTCATTCGGGTGAAACCAGATAAAAATACAAACCGTGTTGCAGAAACTTCACTGCAGTTTAACATGAAGTCCAGTTGGTTCTCTTATAACTGTAATGGGAATCGTAGTCCTGAATC
>JAQMYF010000006.1:353907-381634 GCA_030014195.1 Neosilurus mollespiculum | reverse complement strand
GACACGAGGAAGAAACCTTGAGAGGAACCAGGCTCAGGAGGGAACCCATCCTCATTTGGGTGAAGCCATAAAATACACCATTTACACCATTAACAGTGTGTAGACTGACTTTCTCATTCATTTTATCTTTGTTTTTTTAATTTGGTTTTCTACAACAAAATCCAAGTGACCTCAAAGTTTTGAATGGTTGTGTGTGTGTGTGTGTGTGTTTATTTTGGATATATATTATATTTTATAATATTTCTGTTATATTTGGGTGTGTGATATATTCCATACTTTGTGGTATATTCCATACTTTAACTGTTTGTTCTGTGATTTATACTTTTAATTTTTGGTTCTTTCTAGTCCTGTGTAGTTCTCTCTCTCTCTCTTTTTCTCTCTCTCTCTCTCTCTCTCTCTCTCTCCCTCACTCCCCCCCTCTCTCTCTCTAACCCATGCCTGTTGCGATCCATTCTGCAGGTATATAACAGAGTTTGTAAACCTAGGCAATGTCTCAGCTTTGCGCACATTCAGGGTGCTGAGGGCTTTGAAAACTGTTGCTGTGATTCCAGGTAAGAGTCGAGCAGGTGGTGAGCGTCGCTCACTGTTTCTTCGCTCGCACTCCTCTTCTCTTCTTCCTTCCTTCCTTGTTTCCTCTCCTCTTCTGTTGTGTTGTGTGGTGGTGTTCCTCCTTTCGTTGGACAGGCCTGTGTGTGACGTGTCCTCTCCTGGTTCTGTGCTGGTGGTAGTGGTGTGTCGTGTTAGTGTCGTGTGTGTGTTGTGTCATCGTGTTTGTTCTGTGTGTGATCCTCCCTTGTTACAGATATATAACAGAGTTTGTGGACCTCGGGAATGTGTCCGCCCTGAGAACCTTCAGGGTTCTACGAGCTCTCAAAACTATTTCTGTCATACCAGGTGAGAAAGCATTTAAACACTAAGGCTGAGCTGCTTCTCACACTGACGCAAACAACTACTCTCCTTTATTATTATTATTATTATTATTATTATTATTATTATTATTATTATTATTATTAGCGCTTTATTTATTATTTTCAGCTTTTAAATGAAAAGCGGATGCTGAAGAAATGAAACCTTTATTTATTTATTTTTTACATTTATTCAGACTACTTTTTGTTTTTTTTATCTACCGAAACAATCAAAAATGGTGGTAACACATTTTTGATAGGCTTTGCAGTCTGCTGTAAATCATTGATTACATATCAGCGGTTAAATTCCGCCTGTTTCACTCACACCTGAATTGTTTTCCGGACTACTGAGTGCACTTTTCCCTAATTTGAATAATTTTGTTGCATCTTAAAACTAAATTTATAAGAATTTTTAAGCAATGGTTCTGTTTTAATTTGTTTTAAATAAATAACTTTTATTTTGTACTGATGCAAGCTTCAGAATTCCAGTAAATTTCAGGTCAGAATTTGTTTAAAATTTAAACTTGAGTTTAAGGTGACACTATTAACATCTTAAATTATAATAATATATTTTATTAACAATGTTAAATATCCTCACACACCTTAAATGTAACATAATGAGCATGAATCATCACTGAACCTTTATCTCTGATAAATATACTATCTGATAGCCTTAGTATATGTTGTCTCAAATCTCAATATATTATCTCTCATCCTCAATATATATATATATATATATCTCTTATCCTCAATATATATCTCATATCCTCAATATATTATCTCATATCCTCAATGTATTATCTCTTATCCTCAATATATTTATATATCCTCAATATATTATATCATATCCTCTATATATCTCATATCCTCAATATGTCTCATATCCTCAATGTTATCTCATATTCTTAATAATTATCTCATATCCTCAATATATTATCTCATATCCTCAATATATTATCTCTTATCCTCAATATATATCTCATATCCTCAATATATTATCTCTTATCCTCAATATATATCTCATATCCTCAATATGTTATCTCATATTCTTAATAATTATTTCATATCCTCAGTATCTCTCATATCCTCAATATATCTTATATCCTCAATATATCTCATATCCTCAATATATTATCTCATATCCTCAGTATCTCTCATATCCTCAATATATCTTATATCCTCAATATATCTCATATCCTCAATATATTATCTCATATCCTCAGTATATCTCATATCCTCAATATATTATCTAATGTCCTCAATATATTATCTCATATCCTCAATATATCTCATATTCTTAATAATTATCTCATATCCTCAGTATATCTCATATCCTCAATATATCTTATATCCTCAATATATTTCATATCCTCAATATATTATCTCTTATTCTCAGTATATCTCATGTCCTCAATATATTATCTCATATCCTCAATGTATTATCTCATTTCCCCAATATATCTCATATCCTCAATATATATCTCATATCCTTGATGTATTTACTCTTATCCTCAATATGTCACATATCCTCAATGTTATCTCATATTCTTAATAATTATCTCATATTCTCAATGTGTCTCATATCCTCAATATATATCTCATATCCTCAATGTATTATCTCTTATCCTCAATATGTCTCATATCCTCAATATATTATCTCATATCCTCAATATATATCTCTTATCCTCAATCTATGTTTCTCATCCTTAATATATTATCTCTTATGTTCAATATATTATCTCATATCCTCAATTGATAGCTCATATCCTCAATATATTATCTCATACCCTTAATATATATCTCATATCCTTAATATATTATCTCATATCCTCAATATATGTACCTCATATCCTCGCTACATTATCTCATATCCTCAATATGCATCTCATACCCTCAATATATTATCTCATATCGTCAATATATGTCTGATATCCTCAATATATTTTCTCATATCTTCAATATATATCTCGTATTCCCAATATATTATCTTATATTCCCAATATATCTCATATCCTCAATATATGTCCCATATTCTTAATGTATATCTCATATCCTCAATCTATTATCTCATATCCTCAATCTATCATCTCATATCCTCAATCTATTATCTCATATCCTCAATATATTGTCTCATATTCGCAATGTATGTCTCATATCCTCAATATATTATCTCTTATCCTCAATATATATCTCACATCCTCAATACATTATTTTATATCCTCAATATATCTCACATCCTCAATATTCAGACCCTCAATAAATTCTCATATCCTCAATATATTATCTCATATCCTCAATATGTCTCATATCCTCAATATATTATCTCCTATCTGTTATCCTCAATATATCTCATATTCTCAATATATTATCTTATGTCTTCAATATATTATCTCATATCTCATCCTCAATCTATCTCATATCCTCAGTATATTATCTCTTATCCTCAATATGTCTAATATCCTCAATATATTATCTCATATCTGTCATCCGCAATATATCTCATATCCTCAATATATTATCTCATATCTCATGTCCTCAATATATTATCTCATATCCTCAATATATATCTCATAGCCTCAATATATTATCTCATATCCTCAATATATTATCTTATAGCTTCAGTATATTACATAGAAAGGTCATATGCGTGAACATAATTTAGCTGTTCTGCAAATGATTGAGTTGATTATTGAAAAAGTGAATCTCCTTTGTGTTTTGGTTTAAGTACATCACCTTTATATGTACTGTGAGGTAAAGAGGGGAAGGTTTTACTTTTTTAAATATGTAGAATAAAGCCTCCCATGGACCCAGCACCTGTGGGAGGGGCTATAGATGTTGGGTGTAGTGTGCGATGGGTGGCAGCCGAAGGCTTGGGTTCTGCCGCACCGATCCTCGGCTAATGACTCTGGCTTTTGGGACATGGAATGTCATCTCTCTGGCGGGGTAGGAGCCTGAGCTGGTGCACGAGGTTGAGAGATACCGACTAGATATAGTCGGGCTTACCTCAACACATGTCAACACCTCAACTTGCGCTCTGGAACCATCCATCTCGAGAGGGGCTGGACCTTGCTTCATTCTGGAGTTGCTTATGGGGAGAGGCGGTGAGCTGGTGTGGGCATCTTTGTTGCCCCCGCCTCGATGCCCATATGTTGACGAAAGGGTAGCCTCCCTCTGTCTCCAGGTGGCGGGGCGGGTCCTGACTGTTGTTTGTACTTATGCACCAAATAACAGTTCAGAATACCCACCCTTTTTGGAGTCCCTAGGGGGTGTGCTAGAGGACGCTCCCCCTGGGGACTCTCTTGTCGTCCTGATAGATTTCAATGCCCATGTGGGCAATAACAGTGTGACCCGGAAGGGTGTGATTGGTAGGTACAGCCTCTCCTATCTGAACCCGAATGGGGTTTCATTGTTGGACTTCTGCGCTCATCACGGTTTGTCCATCATGAACACCATGTTCGAACATAAGGGTGTCCATAAGTGCACTTGGCACCAGGACACCCTAGGCCGCAGTTTGATGATCGACCTTGTAGTGTCATTGGATTTTCAGTCTCATGTTCTGGACACTCGGGTGAAGAGAGGAGCTGAGCTGTCAAACGATCACCACCTGATGGTGAGCTGGCTCCAATGGCGGGGGACCACCATCCGACACCTCAGGAGGGGGAAGCAGTACTCCACAAACACTGTTTACAGTGGAAGAGGGGTGCTGCTCACCTCAACTGGGGATGTTGTCTGGAGGCGGAAGGAATACTTTGAGGACCTCCTCAATACCACCAATATGCCCTCTGTGGAAGAGGAAGAGCCTGGGGGTTCAGAGGAGGGTCTGGCCATCTTGTTTGTTCTGGTCGCAGCAAACCTGTTTTGTCGAACCTGTCCACATGTGCTTTGTGGACTTGGAGAAGGCTTTGTCATCTTGTGGGGTGTGCTATGGAAATATGGTATACTGGACCCGTTGCTTGGTGGGGTTGGACTCCGCCAAGGCTGTCCTTTATCACTGGTTCTGTTCATAATTTTTATGGATTGAATTCCTAGGCACAGCTGAGGTGTTGAGGGGTTCTGGTTTGGTAGTCATAGAATCTTGTATCTGCTTTTTTGCGGATGACGTTGTCCTTTTGGCTTCATCAAGCCAGGACCTCCAGCTTTTGCTGGAGTGATTCGCAGCCGAGTGTGAAGCAACCGGGATGAGAATCAGCTGGAAAAGGGTGGAATGCACCCTCTGGGTCTGGAATGAGGTCCTGCTCCAAGTTAAGGAATTCAAGTATCTTGGGGTCTTGTTCACGAGTGAGGGATGGAGCGGGAGATCAATAGGCAGATTTATGCAGCCTCTGCTAGAAAGCAGAGCTTGTAACGGTCTGTTGTGGTGAAGAGGGAGCTGAGCCGGAAGGCTAAGCTCTGAATTTACCAGTCGATTTACGTTCCTACGCTCACCTATGGTCACGAGGTTTGAGTAGTGACTGAAAGAACAAGATTGAGAATACAAGTGGCTGAAATGAGCTTCCTTCGCAGGGTGGCAGGGCTCTCCCTTAGAGATAGCGTGAGAAGTTCTGTCATCCGGGATGAGCTCGGAGTAAAAGGGCTGCTTCTCAGCATTCAGAGGAGCCAGTTGAGGTCTCTCAGGCATCTGATTACCGAATGCCTCCCTGGTGTGGTGTTTCGGGCATGTCCAACTGGGAAGAGACCCTGGGGTCGACCCAGAACACGCTAAAGGGACTACGTCTCTTGGCTGGTCTGGGAATGCCGCAGTGTCCCTCCGGAAGAGCTGGAGGACGTGGCAGGGGAGAAGGATTTCTGGCCCCACGCGTCCCTACCCCGGAACAAATGGATGAAGATGAAGATATGTAGAACAAAAACAACCATTTTCATGGTATCAGGGTTCGCTTCTGTCATTCCAACATTTAATGATGTTTAGCTTTGATCAGCAACATTCGCAAAAATGTTTGCAGAAGTGTTTGTGAAAGACAGTTGGGGAACATTAATGACTGTTAGCAGCTATTTGCACTCTTTTGCCACTGTTTGGGAGCGTTGGCTATCTCCTGGTATAATACCAAGTAAATGTCAGGCGAATCTTGGAATTGAACCACCCAACTCTATTAAAAAGGAGAGCAAACCCTCCCAGGTAGAGAAGATGGACTTCAGGAATATGGAAATGAATTTGCATCAGGAAGAAGCAGAATGTGTCGCTGCCCTTGAGGAAGAATTGTTTTATTTGTCTGCTGCTGCAGTTACCCTGCAGAAGAGGAGAAGGGAAAAAAGAAGAAGAAAAAGAATGATTGATGGACCCAGCCATCTAAAAAAGGTGAGCAGACCCTCTCCAGTAATGTGTAAACCACTGGGCGAACCAAAATGAACTTTAGTGACCCATGTTACAGGAACATGTTACAATTGTTTGTGAAAAATAAATTCACATTTTCAAAATTTCTTTGGGACCCTAAAAACTGTTAGTGAACTTTTTAGCAACCTTTTACGAACCCTGACGAAACCCAGAATTCACTACGTACTTCAGCATTCAACACTTCATGAGGTACACCCCTCAGGGTTCTAACATCACAGCTTCCATAAGTTCCTTAAATCCCTAGAGTTGTTATGAAATTCAGCTCCAAAAATAAAACTTTACAACAAAAAATAATGACACAAAGCACATAGGGTTTGTGTGTGTGTGTATTTCATTATGCCATGATAACATGATGTTTTAAGACCACATCACATGTTCAGACGTCAGTAGTGAGTGTTTATGGATAATAATACACCCTTAATAAGACTGCCAAGCCTAAACCCACACACTTCTGCTGCATGATGCCTCCTGAAACTCCTGCTTTCTATTTTTAATTTTTTTTTTTAATGACTGGCTTTCCTTTGAATTTCTGCATCATGGGTTCTTTGTTTTTAATACAAAAGAACTTTAAAACACTTTAAGAATCCCTCCCTTTTCTTTTTTTGAAGAACTTGGAGTGGAGAGTAAAGAGAGAGACATCAGAACGTAAGGCTGATGTTCAGAGGAGATTCAGTGCGATGTTTTTAGAGAATACAAAATAAAAGTTATCTTTTAAAGTTAAAATCAGTAGCACACTAATTTATTCTCAGTGTAATATTGTGAGTCCTTCATTCATCTGGTGTCTCTCAAACAGGAAGTGATCTGGGAACACGTGGGGGTCCGATGCTCTCTGGATATGTATGATTGGTTAAAAAGGCATTGTTACCATGATGATGGGGTGATAATGATGTTGCTGCCTTCAGCCTTGGCGTTTAAATGACCTGCATGTGACACTTCCTCCTCTCTGCCTGTCCTCCTTTTCCTCTCTCTCTCTCTCTCTCTCTCTCTCTCTCTCTCTCTCTCTCTCTCTCTCTCTCTCTCTGTGTATGTGTTTGCTCTTGGCCTCTCTGTGTCTTGCTGCATGTTGTGTATTGATATGAACTCAGGCTGGGTGATTCCACAGCACCAGTGTATATCATATAAATATGGCCCATTACAGTTTTTTCTCTTTAGTTTTTTAATTCTAATCAGTACATTTACTAAACTTATTTCTGTAAATTCTTCAGCTCAAGCCAGAATAATTGTTATGATAATGTTCTGCATAAAAGAATCTTACATTATTAACCTTTATTATAAATCTAGGACCATCATCTGTCTGGATCATTTCCTCCTTGTTCAGTATAGGAATAATACACTGGGGGGGTGCTGTTACAGGAAAGCAATCAGTCTGTCCCATACTTGGGTTACTGTTGGTACTCAGATTATTCTTCTATAACATCACATCCACAGTGTTTTATGATACATGAGACAAAACAATTTCCTATTACATCCTTCTTTCCATCCATTCATCCATCTACAGCATTTGGTTGATGCCCTTATCAAGAGTGACTTACATTTTTTAGCTTATTTATACAACTGAGCAGATGAGGATTAAGGGATTTGCTCAAGGGTCCAACAGTGGCAGCTTGGTGGTAGTGGGGCTTGAACCCCTGACCTTCTAATCAGTAACCCAGCACCTTATCCACTGAGCCACCACTGCCCTATCCATCCATCCATCCATCCATCCATCTGTTCGTCCGTCCGTCCAACCAACCAACCAACTAACTAACTGTCTGTCTATTCTTCCATCCATCCAACCAACCCACCAACTGTCTATTCTTCCATCCATCCAACCAACCCACCAACTGTCTATTCTTCCATCCATCCATCCACCCATACATGCATGCATACATCCAGCTGGAGGTTGGAGCCAATCCCAGCTGAATTCATGGTTTCACCCTGAACAGGTTACCAGTCTATTATCGGACTAACACAGACACAAACAACCATTCACACTCACAGCTCTGGTGAATTTAGAGTACAGCGTTCATCTAATGTACGTCTTTGGAATGTGGGAGGAAACTGGAGTACCCAGAGGAAACCCACACAAACACAAGGAGAACATGCAAACTCCACACACACACACACACACACACACACACACACACACACACACACACACACACACACACAAATCCCTGGATGAGATTCGAACTCAGAACCTTCTGGCAGTGAGGTGGCAGTACTAACCACTGAGACCCTGTGTTCTCCTTTTAGTATTATTTATACTTAATTATAAAAATCTTTTTTTATTTGTTTAAAATTTCATGCAATCAAGTTTGTTTCTGATTCCATTATAGCAGCTGTAAAAACTCGTTCTCTGCTTCAAGTTATTAACAGATAAAACACAGCTTCTTACATCCTAAAAAAAATACTTATTTGTTAAATAAGAACAACAAGCCCCTGTACACACCCCTGTACACACCCCTGTACAACACTCACCTGTACACACCCCTGTACACACCCCTGTACAAGCCCCTGTACAACACTCGCCTGTACACACCCCTGTACAACACTCCCCTGTACAACACACCCCTGTACACACCCCTGTACAAGCCTCTGTACACTCCCCTGTACACTCCCCTGTACACATCTCTGTACACGCCCCTGTACAACACTCCCCTGTACAACACTCGCCTGTACACACCGCTGTACAACACTCCCCTGTATACGCCCCTGTACACGCCCCTGTACACACCTCTGTACACACCCCTGTACAAGTCCCTGTACACTCTCCTGTACACGCCCCTGTACACACCTTTGTACACGCCCCTGTACAACACACCCCTGTACAACACTCGCCTGTACACACCCCTGTACACGCCCCTGTACACTCCCCTGTACACTCCCCTGTACAACACTCGCCTGTACAACACTCCCCTGTACAACACGCCCCTGTACACGCCCCTGTACAACACTCCCCTGTACACGCCCCTGTACAACACTCCCCTGTACAACACTCGCCTGTACAACACTCCCCTGTACAACACACCCCTGTACACGCCCCTGTACAACACTCCCCTGTACACGCCCCTGTACAACACTCGCCTGTACAACACTCCCCTGTACAACACACCCCTGTACACTCCACTGTACACACCCCTGTACACACCCCTGTACACACCCCTGTACAACACACCCCTGTACACTCCCCTGTATAACACTCCCCTGTACAACATACCCCTGTACAACACACCCTTGTACAACACACCCTTGTACAACACGCCCCTGTACAACACACCCCTGTACAACACACCCCTGTACAACACACCGCTGTACAAGCCCCTGTACACACCCCTGTACACACCCCTGTACACGCCCCTGTACAACACTCGCCTGTACACACCCCAGGCTAATTGGCTGTTCCAAATCGTCCCTATGTGTGAGAGTGAGCGTGATTGGTTGTGTGTGTGATGCCCTGCGATGTCCTGGTGATCTGTTCAGGATGTACCCCGCCTTTGTCCAGAGTCAGCTGAGATGGGTGCCAGCCTCCGCGCGACCCTAATTAGGACTAGGAAGGATTAGAAAATTAATGAATGAATAAGGTTCATAAAAATATGGGAGGAATTGAGTAAAAAAAAACTTAAATATTAAAATATATCCATAAAATTTTAAATGTAATGAATGTTGAATAGATAAACAAAGCTCTAAAATCTCTACCATTTTATTTTACTTAGTAAGTAATGTTTGTAACATTTACAGATATTTAAAGATACTGTTACGTATAATATGATATTTATTGTGCTGAATCACCGACCTGATAATAATCAAGAATTCTCTGTGTGTCTCTTCATGCACAAACACACACACACACACACACACACACACACACACACATTTCAACAATACTCTTGAACAAATTTTAAACAAAAATCTTAAGGGAGAGAATAAAATGAAGAATAATAAAAAGGGAAAGTTTTTTGAATACGAAAAGTAAAAATGTTATTTCATTATTATTATTATTAATAATCCGCGTTGTGAGGAGGTGGGTTTGTCGTCTCACTCAGATCTCGTCCTGATGTTCATTTCTAAACCCTTTATAGGGGTGTGTGAGCCGTGAAGAGACACTCGAGGGTTTATTTTGTTGTGAAAGTATCAGGATGAGAAAAGTCCCCAATCCTGAATGTTTACTTTGTGTGTGTGTGTGAGAGAGAGAGAGAGAGAGAGAGAGAGAGAAAGAGCGAGGGATTTTGAAGGAAGATTTGTAGTAAAGAAAGAAGAGTGAGTCTGTGTGTCGATGTTTTGTATCTGAGCTCTAAATTCTGATTCTATAAGAAACTGTTTACTCAGGATGGAACACAAACACTTAAAAATAAGGGTGATGTTAGCATTAGCATTAGCAGTTAAATGTCATGAATGTGCCACAACGGGGTGATTACAAAATACTCACAATTAAAGATGAAGATCATTTCTTTTCTAAATTTTATTTCTAAAAAATTCAGTTTAGTTTATAGAACAATTTTACAGAAATCAAGTTTATATTTCAAATCCATTATGAGTAAATCAGTGGTGATGGAGTTGATGTTTGATGTAGGTGACTATTTGACAGAGGTGATGGTGTTTGATGGAGGCGGATGTGTTTGACAGAGGTGACAGTGTTTGACGGAGGTGATGTTTAATGGGGTGATGATGTTTGACAGAGGTGACAGTGTTTAATGGAGGTGACATTGTTTGATGAAGGTGACTATTTGACAGAGGTGAAGGTTTTTGATGTAGGTGACTATTTGGCAGTGGTAAGAGTGTTTGATGGAGGTGACGATGTTTGATGTAGGTGACTGTATTTGGCAGTGGTAAGAGTGTTTGATGTAGGTAACAGTGTTTGATGTAGGTGACTGTTTTTGGCAGCGGTAACAGTGTTTGATGGAGGTGACGATGTTTGATGGAGGTGACGGTGTTTGATGTAGGTGACTTTTTGGCAGTGGTAACAGTGTTTGATGGAGGTGACGATGTTTGATGTAGGTAACAGTGTTTGATGTAGGTGACAGTATTTGGCAGTGGTAACAGTGTTTGATGTAGGTAACAGTGTTTGATGGAGGTGACGGTGTTTGATGTAGGTGACTGTATTTGGCAGAGGTAACAGTGTTTGATGTAGGTAACAGTGTTTGATGGAGGTGTTTGATGTAGGTGACGATGTTTAATCGAGGTAACAGTGTTTGATGTAGGTGACAGCTATGTGGAAAACTTTCCTGCCATGACAGGAACAGTGTGTAACATGGTTAAGGCACATTTATGACATTTTTTCAGGCTTATGAAGTTTATTGTAGGTCTGTTTAGGTGTATACACTGGTACATTGTGTGTGTGTGTGTGTGTGTGTCTCAGGGCTGAAGACCATCGTGGGCGCTCTGATCCAGTCGGTGAAGAAGCTGTCTGATGTGATGATCCTCACGGTGTTCTGTCTCAGTGTGTTCGCTCTCATTGGCCTGCAGCTCTTCATGGGGAACCTGCGGCAGAAGTGTGTGTTCTGGCCACTCAGCAATGACACCATCACCTACCTGTCCAATGGAAGCGTAGGATTCGACTTTGAGGAATACATCATGAATGATAGTGAGTACATTTTTCATGGGAAAATCCATCAGGCACGCTGAGTGTGTGTGTGCATGTGTGTGCGTGTGTGTGCGTGTGTGTGTGTTAGAAATTTAAACGATAATATATCTCAGTAAAATGTTTAACTTTTTCTCTTCCTGTCTCAGCAAATTTCTACTTCCTGCCAACGGGAGGAGACGCATTACTGTGTGGAAACAGCTCTGATTCTGGGTGAGTCCTCAATACACACACACACACACACACACACACACACACACACACACACACAGAGTCTAGATTTCATAACTTCAGGGGACAATGTATAGACTTTCCTTAATTTCCTGGAGTTTTATCCAAAACCTGACATGACGACACTACATGTCGAACCCTAATCCTGACTGTAACCTTAAAACATCAAAAGTTTATTACTTTAATTACGTTATGGGGACTTAAGTATGATAAGTACCCATAATGTGTCTGTGTAAACAGATTTTTAAACAACATGATGAATACATAGACCACACACACACACACACACACACACACACACACACACACACACACACAGATATCTCTGCAGTGTACATATCTGTATTATTTCATTAAATTAAATTTAATATGTATATTGTTATTTTTTGTTTTTCTAATTATTCATTCATTAATCTTATATACAGAAGAGTGCAGTAAAGATTCTACACCACTTTTGTGTAAAAGGGTTCCTAATAAAATGAAGTGAAAAATAACTTCTCTATAATTTTTTGGTGGAAATGGATTAAACAAAACTACTGTAGGCAACGAGAACTAAAAAATAATTTCAACAAGAATATAATGAGATAAAAGTATGGCTCATAAACAAAAACACTAAGAATACCAATTTTTTCAAGAATTTCATTGCTGGTAGTGATGTTTCTTTGTTACCTGTATATAACAAATAAACTTGAAAACACTGAAAATACCAATTTTTCAGCAAAATTTAAAGGTGTCGCAGATTAATTTATTTTTGACTTTTTCAGAGCATGAATGAACATCAGACCATATGGAATGATTTAGCGAGTGAAGAAATGAAAAAAAAAATCCAGTGATGATTCTACACTTAACAAAATGAAGATAAATCAGAAACCAAGTTCTATTCAAGTATTTATTTCATGTAATATTGGATCATATTGATGAGAATAAGTAAACAAACAACAATATATAGTAATAACAAAAATAACAGTTTCTTTTTTGAAGAAAAAAGTCAGTATTTAGTGTGAACATCCTTTACTTTGATTACAGCATTTAACCTTTCAGGAAGTGTTCACATATTTTTTAATTCTATATATATTATGAAATTAACCTGGCATCATGTTGTATAATGATTGGCAGTGGCATCTCCATGGCAATAGAGGCAAAAGCCCACTTACCTCGAACTGTCCAAAAAGACAATAGTGAATTTATTATTATTTAATGAGTTTAACAATAAAAAAATATTTTATATATGAAACTAATTTTAAGGCTTGAAACCAACATCTGAGCCATAATCCTCTCTCTCTCTCTCTCTCTCTGTGTGTGTGTGTGTGCGTGTGTGTGAAGACGATGTCCGGAAGGTTACACATGTATGAAAGCAGGCCGTAACCCTAACTACGGGTACACTAGCTTTGACTCATTTGGTTGGGCGTTCCTCGCTCTCTTCCGACTCATGACGCAGGACTTCTGGGAAAATCTGTACCAGCTGGTATGTGCTCATGTCTCACCTGGTCTCCTTCAGTGCTTCATGTTCAGAGTCACGACATGAGGAAAGTTAGTGGTGTTCAGAGTTGAGTTACGCGGCTGTGAAAATGGATTTCCAGAGCTGCACGTTCAGATGATTATAATTCGAGTTTTATTGAGTGGGTGTGTCCGAGACCGAGTTTTACACTGACCAGTACATCGAACCCCAAACCCTCACCTTCAGTCCTGAAACCAAACACAGAGAGAAAATGTTTGTTTAATTCAGTTTTGTTTTTTTAAACTAATAAAATATTATAAATAAAAAGAAGATACAGTCACTACCTCCTGAAGAACACTGTGTTGTACCGAACACTAAACATTTAATTCTGTTGTGATTGACCAACCAGTCAGCTGCACAGTTTCTAGCCCCGCCCACATGTCCTTGTTTGGTAGCTTCTGAAGTGCTCAGTGAATGTATTTCATATAGAAAAAAACTTTATTTATAACTTTTATTTATAACTTATTTTAATGTCATTGCAAAGAAAACAGATGTTGATATTGCCTTCCGAACCAGATCCAGTGCTGGTACTCAGTTACAGTACGGGGTTACGGATGTTACTGAGCCACATTGTTTCCAGGGTTTGTTGTTCACTACCTTCTCTCCGTCTTACTGACCTCCTTCCTTAGACCCTTCGAGCTGCAGGAAAGACCTACATGATCTTCTTCGTGCTGGTGATCTTTGTGGGTTCCTTTTACTTGGTGAACCTGATCCTGGCTGTGGTGGCCATGGCCTATGAGGAACAGAACCAGGCCACCATCGAAGAGGCCCAGCAGAAAGAGGAGGAATTTAAAGCCATGTTGGAGCAGCTCAAGAAACAGCAGGAGGAGGCTCAGGTAAGCACTGACTCAGGGGCGGAGCTACACATGAGCACATTTTGCGATGTCACTAGACTACCGGCTTCATAACTTTAAACCAAATGTGTGTGTGATATGCAGAGAGCCAGAGAACTAAAGATTTGCTTTTTACTCTTGAACAAATTATACACAGGGCAGCGGTGGTTTAGTGGTTAAGGCGATGGGTTACTGATCCAAAGGTTAGCGGTTCAATCCCCACTATCACCACTGTTGGGCCCTTGAGCAAGGCCCTTAACCCTCAATCGCTCAGTTGTATAAAAATGATAATTGTCAGTCGCTCTGGATAAGAGCATCTACCAAATGCTGTAAATGTAACAAATTATAGTAATAATAAAAAATGTGAATTATTCTGTGTGTTGGAAATATAATATAAAATCATATGAATATATATATCTTTTGCCCTGGGTCTCAGGCCAACGCCATGGCTACATCAGCAGGGACGGTATCCGAGGACGCTGTGGAAGACGGTGGAGGTGGACGTCTGTCCCGTAGCTCCTCTGAGGTGTCCAAGCTGAGCTCCAAAAGTGCAAAAGAGCGACGGAACCGAAAGAAAAAGTGGAAGAAAGAGCAGGAGAAGGAAAAAGGAGACAGTGAGAAAGTAGTCAAATCTGAGTCGGATGATGGCAGCAAGAGGAGTCGCTTCCGTTTTCCTGACAACCGTTTGGGGAGAAAGACCTCCATCATGAACCAAGTAAGAAGCAGGAGGAGTAATTTCAATCATGTTTGATTTTGAGAAATGTACGTATTTCAGGGTTTCCCTGTAAAAACCTAAAAAACCCAGGATTATGTGTGAAGATTATCTCCGAGCTGCGCGGTGGGTTGGCATGAAACTAGCCACACATTCCTCTTACTGTTTCCTCATTCTAGAGGATCTATACATTCTCATGTACTTGACAGATTTGATCAGTGCTCTGCTTCTGTTATATATTAATATATATATATATATATACAGGTGTAATAATTACACGGGGGTGTGTAATAAATTCCCCACTTGTATAAATTTATCCAAGTTTATGGTAAAACATCGCTAAAGCCTTACCAGGATGGTGTTAATTTCTCTGCTTGGGGTCTGTAATAAATTACCTGCTTTCTTTCTGTCTATCCTCCATCCTTCCTTCTTTTCTTCATTTTTTAAACTATTAATAACGCAAAGGAAATTTAGCTTCTGCATGTAACCCATCCAAAGTGAGCACACTCGGAGCAGAGGGCTGCCGCACACACTGTAGCGCCCGGAGAGCAGTTGGGGCTTCGGTGCGTTGCTCAAGGGCACTTCAGCCATGAAGGTGGAGGAAGGGAAGGTGCAGCTCACTCCCCGCCGCCACACGTTTTTCCTGCTGGTTCAGGAATCAAACCAGCGACCTTTCGTTCCCAAAACCATTAGGCTACGGCTGCCCCCTTCTTTCATGCCTTCTTTCCTTCCTTCCTTCCTTCATTTATTTCCTCCTTCCTTCATCCCTTCCCATCTTTTTTCCTTGCTTTCCTGTCACCGTTTCAGCTTTCGTTTCTTTCTTCAATTCTTTCCTCCTGCATTGTCCTTCCTTACTTCATTTCTTCTTCCTTCCTTTCTTCCTTCCACCTGCTTCCTTTCTTCTCTCTGGTTGTTGTGGTGAGCTGGCTGTAGATCTTTGTGGCTTTAGTTGACTGGAGTAAAATCGTGTTTGTCTCAGCTCTGTTTTGTTTTTTCGCCTCCTGTACTGTGTGCTTTAAAGAGTATTTCACTGAGTCATCGTCCATTTCACTTTGTTGATAACAGAAGTGCATCAGACCCCCAGCACAGAGGTTAGGTTCACTCATTAATTCCTCAATTCATATAATCCTTCTAAACACAGTACATTCTACAAACCTTTGTCCCGTTTGTTCTACATTTTTGTTGCATTCAGTTTAAAATGAAAAATAATCCTATAAAATTCATTACTTTCTTTCATTACTCATCTCTCTCTCACTCGTTCGGGGGTAACCGTCTGTCCAACATTACCTTTCAGAGATGAGTAAAACTCAGTTCAGTTTGGGGTTCTATGTGTTACCTGTTCTGAGTGCAGTTCTGGATGCTGGATCATCACCTGTACTGAATGCTGTGTGTCTGGGATTCAGTTGGAGGAAATGTAGTGCGGTCAGAAAGATGCCATTCTTTCACTGGCATTGTCTGAATTATTCATCTTCATTCTATAAATCTTTCATGTCCAGCTGAAATCAGAATCAGAATACTTTATTGATCCCGGAGGAAATTGTGTAAGTTTGTCTGGTTGTGAAAGCAGTAAGTTCGCCTGCACTTTGGCAGAATGTTGAGCTCCTGTAAAGCTGTAGTATATTTAAAGAACCAGCTGAAACTCCACCCTGTGGAACAGATTTCGCCAGATGACCACAGGCAACTACAGGTGATTGCAGCTGATTTCAGGCAATTATAGCTGACTACAGCCTACAACAGTATAGTACTTAATACGATTACCGGCGACTGCATGCTATTATAGGCACCTACAGGCAATTACAGCTGACTACAGGTAAATGCAGGCGACTAGAGGCAATTACAGCTCACTTCAGGCAATTATAGGTGACTACATGTAATTACAGCTGGCTTCAGGATACTACAGTACAATACATTAATTGTAGTACAGTACTATTATAATTACAGATGACTACATGCAATTACAGGTGACTAAAAGAGAAAACAGAAGAATATAGGTGTTTAAAATGGGTTATATTTGATACTGGTGATTATTGATAACAGACGATTATAGAGAATCACAAGTTACCCATGATAACAGGTCATTACAGAGAACTACAGGTTATTACAGGCTATTATAGATTGTTGCAGTTGTTTACAGGTGATTGCATGTGCATACAGTTTACTTTTGAAGATTATAGATAATTACAGGTGATTGCAGGGTGATTTTAGGAGTTTACATGTGATTGCAGGTGATTAGATGAGATTTTAAAGTGATCGCAGGTTACTGGTTACAGATTACATGGGGTGACAGGTGATTCTAAGGGATTCTTAATTCAGTCATTCATTTTCTAAGCCCCTTAATCCTAATTAGGGTCACAGGGAGGCTGGAGCCTATCTCAGCCAACTCTGGGCGAGGGCGGGGTACACCCTGAACAGCCCGCCAGGCCATCGCAGGGCAACACACAACCATTCACACACACACTCACACCTAGGAGCGATTTGGAACAGCCAGTTAGCCTGCTGTGCAAGTTTTTGGACTGTGGGAGGAAACCAGAGTACCAGAAGGAAACCCACACAAGCACAGGGAGAACATGCAAACTCCACACAGAAACGCCCCGGATCCGGGAATTTCTTGCTGTGAGGCGGACACTGTGTGTACTGCGCCACCGTGCCGCATGGGATCATAGATGAGTGCAGAAAGTTGAAGGTGATTGCAGTACATTCTGGATGACTGTAGGAGATCCGGTGAGCGTCTGATTAAAAAACAGTTACATTTACAAACAACAGAAAAGTGGTCTAAAATGTATCGTCATGGTCGCGTTTCCATCAATGTTCTTTTGATGTACAGTCAGTCAGTCATCTTCTTCCGCTTGATCCGGGGTCGGGTTGCTGGGGTAGAAACCAGCCTAAGCAGTGGGGTCCAGATGTCTTTCTCCCTAACCACTTCTTCCAGCTCTTCCAGGGGGATACCGAGGCGTTCCCAGACATAGTCCCTCCATCGTGTTCTAGATCAACTACTGTTTCAAAAAAGGTTCCTCCACACGGTTCCTTGTTCGGGCGGGTTACATACTGAACAGGTCACCCATCTTTTACAGGACTAACACAGACACAAACAACCATTCGCACTCAAATTTAAACCTCTGGGGGATTTAGAGTAGACTGTTCACCTGGTGTACATGTCCATGGACTGTGAGAAGAAAGTGGAACTTTGTAATGCTGTGCTGGTGTTGTGTCTGATTTTTGTTTGAGGACAGAAGCAGGCAGTGGATGAGATATTTCACTGTGAAATTCTTGGCATGGTCTTCCTCCCAAATCTCATATATTTCCTAACTCAGTTTGAAGGGTAGAGACAGAGAACCCTTACAGGTTCTAGGTTTGTTCTGGGTTTTGTTGCAGAGACTCCTTAAAGAAAGTGAAACTCTCAGTAGTGAACCTTCTCACCACGATAGCAGAGGTGATCGGTTGGTGCAGCAGCCACTTCCTGATTGAGTTTCAGTTGTCCTCTGTACTGAGCGGTCCATGCTACCTCCTGTCCCGGTTTTATTTGAGAAGAATTCAGCATTGCTAAATTATTAAAGTTGATGGTGTTATCATGATGTGTAAGCTGAAGCTCTGCGATGTGTGCAGCAGTGCAGATATTAACCACTTTCCTGGATCAATGGCACTCGTCTCTGTGAGGGAAGTGGGATATTCAGAGTCGAGGAGACTCCTGGGCTTGTGGCTCTGCAGTGGTCAAGCAGCCCATTAGGGAGAAGCCACTCAGACCCACCGCAGTGAAAACGCCTGCGCTAGCAGCTAGCGTTCTGCACTATCAGTGAATTTCAGCAAGCAGCTAAACACTGCAGCATCACTCATTTCATCCACAACTCTGTATCTCATCAGCATTCCAGATTTTGGTTTACTACGGTGTGCTATGCATTGCTATGCTATTTTATATATATATATATTAAGATAATTTGCTAACGTAGATGAATTTTAAAATGTATGTGCCACTTGACCAAAAGTTATTCAACAGGAAATCTTCCTCTAAATGTGCTGTCTGTGTGTCTGTCTGTTTGTCTGTAGTCTCTTTTAAGTATACCTGGCTCCCCCTTCATGTCCCGCCATAACAGTCGCAGCTCCATCTTCAGCTTTAAGGGACGTTTGCGAGATGTCGGCTCTGAGAACGAGTTTGCGGATGATGAGCACAGCACGGTGGAAGAGAGCGAAGATCGTCGGGGCTCCCTCTTCATTCCATATCGGCGAAACAGCTACAGCGGTTACAGTCAGGGCTCATCACGCATCAACCCGTTGGCTCCACACACAGGCTGCAAGAGGAACAGCACGGTCGACTGCAACGGCGTGGTGTCCCTGATCGGGCCCGGGCCTGGACGCCTTCTGCCTGAGGTGAAAATAGATAAGGCAGCCTCTGACGACAGTGTAAGGACGTCCACAGGGGGGAAGTTTACAGTATAGGCATGACACCAGTGGCTGATCCTTATCCCGATGCATTTTGACCTCGATTTCCATCCTGCCCCTCTGCTATCTCAATTTCTGTTCTTGGTTTTTACTTTCTTACCCTGCGCTCACATCGGCTGCAATGCAACACCACACGAGAAACAGAAAAATCTCGCCATGAGATGGTCCGAGTGTAGATCATACGAGTCATGTGAAAAGTTGAGTGCAGTTTAACTTGAAACAAGTCGATGTGGTGACCCCCAGCAGAGAGCCTAAATCCCTCCCCTTCTGGTGAACCATCATGGGACATTGTTTCAATACCGTAATCAGTGGCGCGAGACTGAGAGAATTTCAATATTACACTAACGGCCTGGCGGGCTGTCCGGGGTGCACCCTGCCCTCGCCCAGAGTCGGCTGAGATGGGCGCCAGCCACAACCCTAATTAGAATTAAGCGGCTTAGAAAATGAAGGATTGATGAATGTGAAAATAATTCTGTTAATCAGGATAGTTTTTGTTTGTTGCAAAACCTCTGAAATATTTACTGATTTTAATCAGGATTACAAACACCAGTCACATCATGAGGTTTTTCTCTCCACGGAAGCCAGCTGCAGCTTTCCACATGATTTCGACATCTTTACCGATTTTAGGACTTCTCTCTCCTTAATGTCGGTGTTGGTGACCTCTTGAGCGAGATGTGAGATGTGGTTCACTGAGTTATTTCACACAAAATTAACTGCTACATCACTGTTTTAGCAAAAACGAGTTCCTTCTTGACTTAAATACGAAATCATGTATTCTTCATAACGCAGTTCAAACGCCTATAAAAACGATTTGTCTCTCGGTGCTGACGGTCCAGCGTGGGTCTGGACCCACGTTAACATGCTGTCACATTGCCCCCATGAGGCATGGTTTACAAGTGGCACAGTTTTCATCTATATGAACTGAACAGTGGCCGCGTTTTCTCCCTGAAGAGCCGCCGATAACCACGAGGAGGAAACGGCTCAAACACAGGCTCCTTTATTAGTTTAAAAAAACATGCTCAGGTGTTTTCTATCCAGCTGTGTAGTTTATGCAGCTGTATTGCTGTAGTTAGGTTCTACTGAAAGAACACTGATGGTAGAACCCTAAAGATAAAGGTAATGCGCTGAAACATGGCTGGCGGTGTGAACGCAGGTTTTCAGCTCCCCCGAACTCGTCATGTGGTGCTCTGAAAGTTCTCCTAAAATCTTTTACCGCTCATGCTCTCCATCCCAAATGAAGGATTCCTCTCCTTTCCCCACGTTTACTCTCTCCTTTTAATAAATAATCAAATCACTCCAACATGCTAACGGTTTTTTTATACTACCCCTATAAAACACCCCTCTAACTCTGTTCGACCATCGTACTTCTCCTCCTGCTCTTCCTCTTCGCTCCTTCACTTCAGAACCAGTCCACCATCTGTCCTCTTTGTTCTGGTCTCAACTCCTCCTCCAGAATAAAACTGACGCAGCGGAAACCTGTCCTAACCCTTCCAGTAATAACATTTCCCTCATTTTAGCTAGCATGATAGACTGACTTCCTTATACTCTGTATCCAGGCTTTATCTTTTTAATCTTCTCTGGTTGAGGCATGATCTTAGATCCAGTTTCTACACAGCTTAGCCTCCTCCTCCTCCTCCTCCTCCTCCTCCACCACCAACACTGACGACCATCTGTAATCCGGAACCTCAGATAGTCGACACAGAGCAGTACTTGACTACTAGTTTCCATGTCACTAAATGAAATGGTTTATGTGGTGTAGAAGTTATCTTTAATTTGGCTCTGATGTCCTAAATGAGACTGAATAAAAAACAGGAAGCCGTTATTTATTCCTACAAATTCGGCTCAGTTTCAGTTCAGCAGTAAAAATTTGTTTATATAAATAATAAACTTCACTGGAAGCCACTTGACAATCACTTATAAAACGGTTCGGTTACAGATGGATATACGGTGGGTGTCGTGGTGGTGGTGGTGATGGAGGTGATTGAGGTGATGGTGGAGGCGGGCCTGAAAGTGTTTGAATTAACCTTCTTTCTTACTGTGTGCATGTTCATGCATGTTGACAGCAGTGTAAAATGAGTCGTCTTTTGATTGGTTGAATGATTAGTTGGTTGGTTGGTTGGTTGGTTGCTTAATCTATTTCTGTGGTTATTTAGTAATTGGTTGATTGATTTCGGGGTTGGTTGATTGGTTGGTTGGTTGGTGGATTAGTTCATTGATCTTTGGTTAATTTATTTGTTGATTGCTTGCTTGTTTGGATGACTAATTAATTGGTGGTTTGTTAATTTACTGATCTATTGGTTGTTGGATTGGTTGATTGATTAATTGGTGGTTGATTGATTGGTTGAAAGAGAGAGGGCTTTAAACAAAGAATTAAAGTGAAGTAGAAGTTTATGAAAATAAACAAAAATAATGTTAAGTCCGGTGGGCTTTTTACAGCCGAGCCTACTGGCTCATCAGGCCGGAGCCTATCCCTGGGTTCCGTAGTGTGAAGCGACTACGAACACAACTCCTCCTGGATGGGGACGCCAGTCCATTGCAGGTACCTTCCTAGTATTTTTACTGGTACCCATTTATATTGCCGGGTGGACAGAGGCACAGTTGTGGTTCAGACCTTGCCCAGGGGTCTTAGCACGGTGGCGGTCTAATGGGGATTCGAACCCACAACCTGTCGATCATGAGCCCAGCTCCACAAGAACAAATGAATAGAAAAGAAGAGCTGTTTGAGAGTTCTGATTCGGCTTGTGTGAGAGCAGTGATGTTTCTAATAGCGGTGGTGTTATTATTGTCAGTATAGATGAGTAATCGGAGTGAGGTGGTGGTATGATGAGGAGTATTTTGAGTGAAGTGAGATGTTGAGTCAGGTGTGTAGGAGGAAGCTTAGTGATGGACAGAAGTGTGTGTTTTGCTGTGATGAAGAGAACGCAGGTGTATCTCGCACTGTCCTTCAGTGGAATGTGTGTGTTTGTGTCAGTTAGTGTGTGTTGCTGTCACTCTGTACACTGTATGTATGCGTTTCTGCCTCTTCCTCACTCCGCCCTCTCATGTACAGACAACAGAAGTGGACATGAAGAGGAAACACTCCGGGTCTCTCATGGTGTCCGTGGACCAGCTGAACACGTCGTTTGGACGTAAAGAGCGAGTGAACAGTGTGATGACGGTCATCACTAACACACTAGTGGAGGGTATCGTACCTTTAACCGCATTTCATCTGCTATTTTCTCCTTTCACAACTTTTGGTCTGGTTCTTTATCTCTGTACTTTCTTCACACAGAGCTGGAGGAGTCTCAGCGAAAGTGTCCTCCATGCTGGTACAAGTTTTCCAACACATTTCTGATCTGGGAATGCTGTCCACTCTGGCTGAAAATTAAGGAGATTGTTAATCTGATAGTGATGGACCCGTTTGTGGATTTGGCCATTACTATATGTATCGTGCTGAACACCGTGTTCATGGCGATGGAGCACTACCCCATGACCAATGAATTTGGGGAGGTTCTGTCTGTAGGAAATCTGGTAAGTGCTCAGATGATAAATGGATGATACATCACTCTTACAGTGAGTAGGTGGGGCAACTGGTCAAGAGGCGCGAACTCACGTCCCACTAAATTGAGATCCAAACCCAAAAAATGTAAGACGGAGCAGTGCGATTAAAAATCATTATAGATGAAAGACAGGTATGAAAAGATAAAAACTAACAGTGCAGAGTGTGTTTACAGGAGGTTCAGTAGGAGCAGATTTAGGATCGTTGGATTGAATCCAAAACTTCTGTCAGTGTTTACTTGAGGAAAGTTCCTGGTGTTCAGAGTTGGCTTACGCAGATACTGAAACAGTTTTGAGACAGGTGGCAGTGTTGTTTAAAGATTTCTCGCTTGGTCGGTTTTGTAAGTTTGGCTTTTCTACATGAGTCTGAGGTTTCAGGTGTGAGGTACTTAAGAGCCATGTGCAGGTAGGGCTTAAATGTAATAATTTCAGGGCTAAAATGTTGGTATTTAAAATAAAGTAGGTGTCTGAAGAGCAGTCCAAAATCCGTCACAGTTAAACTTAAATCAAATCTCCAGGGAACAAACGCACAAACAAGTTTCTTCTCATATTTCTTACCAAAATTTCTAAAATGAATGATCAACACGCCCGTCATGTGAGTTACTGTCCCCACCCAGAGGATCACACTCTATATATTCATGTAATAAATGACTTATGGTTATATTTTACGTTGCTGAAACAAGATGTCACTTGTTTGATGTCACTGCAATTATAGCAACTATAAACACTCGTTTCCTCATCTTTATCTCTCTGCGAAGGTTAATAAGAGAAAAAAGAAACTGTAAAGACGTGTAAATGTGACGGGCCCGATGTCAGAACTTACAGTTTTATCTCTAACTGTTACAGAGTGCTGACACCGGAGACGCCTTACATACATCTTACAAAAACATCTCATTTTAAATCTGTTTATATGAATGTACGGCACACACCTCTGTACATGTGCTCTCCATGCCGCTGTACTCCTCCCTGTACCTGCCACGCCCTCATAAACTCACCTCTACTCATCACTGTACACGTGATAAACTGTGAACTATCTGTTTCTATAGAAACGATAACATATTAGAAGGAGTGCATTAATATAAACCTGCACTACTTTCACATCTTCTTTTATACAACATTACTCATCTTCTGACCAATCACAATCCAGAGCTCAGCACCTGTGGACCAATCACAATCTGGAGCTTAGCCCCTCTAGACCAATCACAATCCAGAGCTTAGCCCCTCTAGACCAATCACAATCCAGAGCTTAGCACCTCTGGACCAATCACAATCCAGAGTTTAGCACCTCTGGACCAATCACAATTTAGAGATTAGCACCTCTGGACCAATCACAATTTAACGTTAAACTGAAAACTGTATGAAAGTGTTTGAATGATGAAGAAGGTGTAGCGCCTTTCACTCTGTTGTTCTGCGTCCAGGTTTTCACAGGTATTTTCACAGCCGAGATGTTTGCGAAGCTGATAGCGATGGATCCGTATTACTACTTCCAGGAGGGATGGAACATATTTGACGGCTTCATCGTGAGTCTGAGTTTGGTGGAGTTAGGGCTCGCTGATGTTGAGGGATTGTCTGTGCTGAGATCCTTCAGACTGGTGAGTG
Organism: Neosilurus mollespiculum; assembly: GCA_030014195.1. Lineage (NCBI taxonomy): Eukaryota > Metazoa > Chordata > Actinopteri > Siluriformes > Plotosidae > Neosilurus > Neosilurus mollespiculum. The sequence goes on along the minus strand of JAQMYF010000006.1, from coordinate 356,996 downwards.
TGTCTGCGTGTGTCTGCGTGCGTGTGCGTGTGTGCGTGTGCGTGTGTGCGTGTGCGTGCGTGTGCGTGTGCGTGTGTGTGCGTGTGCGTGCGTGTGCGTGTGTGCGCGTGTGTGTGTCTGTGTGTGTGCGTGCGTGTGCGTGTGTCTGTGTGTGCGTGTGCGTGTGCGTGCGTGTGCGTGCGTGTGTGTGTGTGCGTGTGTGTGCGTGCGTGTGTGTGCGTGTGTGTGCGTGTGCGTGTGTGTGCGTGTGTGTGTGTTTGTGTGCGTGTGGACTGATGTTGAAGCTCTCCTGTAATGTCGCTCCCTCTTTTTATTCCCTTTATCTTCCTGGTCCAGGATCCTCATTTATCACTGATACACACACTCTCATCTGCAGAACTATTGTAAAGAACAGTGTGTGCGTACGGCTGTTTATAATAAAATGGTTCATCCAACCAAGTGCAAATTGTTACACCACTGTGTGTCAGTCATGAGGATGCAAATATTTGACAGATGCAAATATGCACAACTGTGTATGTACAGTTTATTAATAGGAAAGTTAGAGCTATCCAAATCACAATGTCAGACAGGCACAGGTCAAACGATCGTGCAAATGGAACATCAAAGGACAAATGACCTCACAGTCGGTAATCAGGCAGACAGAATTCAAACACAGTAAGGCAAGAACACAGGCTAACAAGAGAACACGAGTGAGTAGGCAATACGGGTCATACACAAAAATCCAAAATTCTTTGGGCATGTATTAGAGTCCTGCCCATTATACTGTGGAATCACTGTCATGTTTGCGCTGCTCGCTGCTTGCTAAGCCTCTTGGGATGTGCAGTAGTTCTTCCGCCCCAGAGCCCTGAAAGTAGCTGCTGCGCAGAGATCGTTGCTAAATGTGGAAAAACCGTAACACAGATATCTTAAATTATACCCAAATATCCAAAGACTCACTATGATCTCTAGAGTTCTAATTATACATCCATCCCTATCTATTGTATTTCTGTGGGTAATTGTCTTTACATCTACATTTACAGCATTTGGCAGAAGAGCGACTTACAATTGAGGGTTAAGGGCCTTGCTCAAGGGCCCAACAGTGGTGAGAGTGGGGATTGGACCGCTGACCTTCGGATCAGTAACCCATCGCCTTAACCACTAATCCACCACGGCCCTAGGCTTTCTCCCATCAACTGCTGAGACTTTGTTGACGGGGTCATTCACCCACTATTGATTCACAGAGAAACTGAACAAATATCTCAACATATAAATAAAAATGTTTGCTGATGCCACTGCTCACAATCCAGAAAATACACTTCTGGATTCCTCCATGTGCACTCGGGTTGGCTGTCCTTATTAAGAATTTTTAAATGTGAATAATTGGCATAAAATCTATATAAAAATCCAAATGGAGAATGAGAGGGGGCCTAAAACTGTGCCTTGTGGGACACCATTATGATTTTTAAAAGAATCTCAAATAAGAAACTTATTGCAGGAAAAAATCAGACATTATCTTGTCTAAACAATGTGTACAGAAGAAAAATGAGGTTCCTGGTCTTTAGACACCTGAATGGAGATATTCTGAAGTTATAAACCCACCTGGAGCAGGTCTGTAACAGTGAGGAACGTGTGTGCTCTGGTCGTGCCCTGCTTGGCTGGGTCAGGATTGTGTTTGTGTACGTGTGCTTGTCTGTCTCACCCCCTCACCTACCTGGTCCTGGTCTAGGTGTTCCTGTGTCCAGTCGTGTGTCTACTAAGATCCAGCAGCTTCTCAACACACTAAAACGACCAAAACGACCTCCACTCAGCGAGTTTTTTATGGACGACCAAGAGGAGATTGTAGAAGGTGTGTGGCTTCATGAACAGGTGCTGAGTGTAAATTTTTACGAACAGGTTTTTGTCTGAACACTTTTCTTACAGTCCCCAGGCCGGACCCCAACACCCCGAGGCCAGAGGGCCGTCAGATAATCCCAGTGAAGGGTGAGCCCCTGGGCGTGGTCAGTAACTGGCCACCTGCACTGCAGGCTGCACTGGCTCGATGGGGTGCCACTCAGGGCAAAAGCCCCGCCCTTACAACCCTAGATATTACTGGAAAACCTCTCTACACTCTTACATATGGTACAATTAATAATAATAACAATCTAATTATAAAGTAATAAATAATGTGAATTGTGAGTAAATCTGCAAATTGTGGAAGTACAATTGTCATCAATTTTATTTTTGAAATATTTTTTATTATATTTATTTAATTAAAATGTGAGTGTGTAATGTTCTGCTTGATATTTACACAATGATATGATGCTGGTTCAAAAAGTAACTGACTGTGTGTGTGTGTGTGTGTGTGTGTGTGTGTGTGTGTGTGTGTGTGTTTAAGGGAAACTGTGGAGTCGTAGTGTTAAACTAGCCTACACCCTTCTAAATAAACTGGGAACCAAGAACGAGCAGGTGCTGAAGACTGGGGATCGGGTGAGTACGAGCACATAATCATTCAAGAAAATAGTTTTTATATCAGACAGATTGGAAAATCACCGTAGAAATCTCTGAAGAAAGTAGAAATGCATGGATTAAATTTTTATTAATCATTTCATGGGTATTTTTTATATTAATATATTTTCCGGAATACGTTTTTCTTTAGTGTAGATATTAAAGGTAAAGAGTCGAATTTCATATTTCAGATTCAAATATTTAATATGATATAATAAAATTATAATGTCGTTTTTTTCTCTTTTTTAATTTAATCTCTGGAAATGTGTTTAAATATAAATGTTGGGATGCTAATGATGACTTACCTCCAGGTGGCACTCGTATACCCAAACAGTGACCCATGCATGTTTTGGGTGGCATTTTATGGCTGTTTGCTTGCTGAGGTCATTCCTGTGCCAATAGAGGTGCCACTATCTCGCAAGGTACTGACTGCATTACTTACATTGCCTTACTTCCCACCCTACAGTCTGCACTACAGTCTTACTACAGTCTACACTACAATCCACACTACAGTCCATCCTACAGTCCACACTTCAGTCCTTATTACAATCTACACTACAATCCACACTACAATCCACACTACAGTCTACACTACAATCCACACTACAGTCTACACTACAATCCAC
>JAQMYF010000006.1:175566-197767 GCA_030014195.1 Neosilurus mollespiculum | reverse complement strand
TGATGCTAAATAACAGCTACTGTCGTGTTTCTGATGCTAAATAACAGCTAGCCTAGTGTGTCTGATGCTAAATAACAGCTACTGTCGTGTTTCTGATGCTAAATAACAGCTAGCCTAGTGTGTCTGATGCTAAATAACACCTTAGTGGTGTTTCTGATGCTAAATAACAGCTAGCCTAGTGTGTCTGATGCTAAATAACACCTTGGTAGTGTTTCTGATGTTAAATAACAACTAGCGTAGTTTTTCTGATGTTAAATAACAGCCAGCGTAGTGTTTCTCATGTTAAATAACAGCCAGCGTAGTGTTTTTGATGCTAAATAACAACTAGTGTAGTGTGTCTGATGCTAAATAACACCTTAGTAGTGTTTCTGATGCTAAATAACAGCTAGCCTAGTGTGTCTGATGCTAAATAACACTTTGGTAGTGTTTCTGATGTTAAATAACAACTAGTGTAGTTTTTCTGATGTTAAATAACAACTAGTGTAGTTTTTCTGATGTTAAATAACAGCCAGCGTAGTGTTTTTTATGTTAAATAACAGCTAGCGTAGAGTTTCTGATGCTAAATAACAATTAGTGTAGTGTTTCTGATGTTAAATAACAAGTAGCATAGTGTTTCCGATGCTAAATAACAACTAGTGTAGTTTTTCTGATGTTAAGTAACAGGTAGCATAGTTTTTCTGATGCTAAATAACAACTAGCGTAACGTTTCTGATGTTATACAACAGCTAGCGTAATGTTTTTGATGTTAAATAACAGCTAATGTAGTGTTTTTAATGCTAAATAACAGCTAGCATATTGTTTCTGATGTTAAATAACAGCCAGTGTAGTGTTTCTGATGTTAAGTAACAGGTAGCATAGTTTTTTTGATGCTAAATAACAACTAGCGTAACGTTTCTGATGTTATACAACAGCTAGCGTAATGTTTTTGATGTTAAATAACAGCTAGTGTAGTGTTTCTGATGCTAAATAACAGCTGGCATAATGTTTCTGATGTTAAATAACAGCTAGCGTAATGTTTTTTATGTTAAATAACAGCCAGCGTAGAGTTTCTGATGCTAAATAACAACTAGTGTAGTGTTTCTGATTCGAAATAATGGGTAGTGTGGTGTTTCTGATGCTAAATAACAGCCAGTGTAGTGTTTCTGATGCTAAATTACAACTAACATAGCATTTCTGATGTTAAACAACAGCTAGAGTAGTATGTCTGGTGGTAAATAATAGCAAGTGCAGTGTGTTTTATGCTAAATAACAGCTCTGTGTGTGTGTGTGTGTGTGTGTGTGTGTGTGTGTGTGTGTGTGTTATAGATACACCTAAAATTTTGTTTGATGTTTTAATCTTCTGGATCTGTTTGTTACACAAATAATTTTGTGTGTAAAGTCTGTAACACTCTGTGTGTGTGTGTGTGTGTGTGTGTGTGTGTGTGTACGTACAGTTATGACACATGGATCTCAGCCAGTGAAGTGGAAGCTGTAGTGGAGGATCCACCCAGCGCAGAGAAACCCAGAAAGGTATTAACTCCCTCTGATTCTCTCTCTCTCTCTCTCTCTCTCTCTCTCTCTCTCCCTCTGATTCGTTCAATGACTTTCTCTGTATTTCTCTTTGACTGTCTCTGATTTTACCTCTGACCTTTTGGTTTATTAATTGAATACCCACATGTTGACATGACTGTGTGTGTGTGTGTGTGTGTGTGTGCGAAGGTTCATGCTAAGTGGATCCTGGATCTGGATCAGTATAATGAGTGGATGAATGAGGAAGACTATGAGGTGGGAGAAGGAGGTACAAGGAGGAAAAGGATTTCAGCTAAGACTCTAACAGATGAAGTGAGCACTCCAGATGAGAGGAGAGATAAAAAACCCACCAACACCAAGAAACGCAAACGCTCCCCTTCTCCATCCCCGACTCCGCCCCCTCAGGAGAGCAAGAAGAAGAACACCAAGAAAGGGTGAGAAAGAGAAAGAGAGTGACTTACACACACTCTGCACATGGGTGTTTCATATATTCCTGCTCATGTGTGTGTTTGCATACCTGGGCATGTGTCTGTGTGTTTGTGTACCTGTACATGTGTCTGTGTGTGTGTGCATGTGTGTGTTTGCTTACCTGTGCATGGGTATGTGTACGTGTGTGTGTATATGTGTGTGTCTGTGTGTGTGTGTGTGTGTGTGTGTGTGTGTGTGTGTGTGCTTACCTGTGCATGTGTGTGTATGCGTGTGTCTGTATCCTTATCAGTGCGTGTGTGTGTCTGTATGCTTACCTATGTGTGTGTAGCCTTACCTGTGCATGTGTGTATGTGTGTGTGTGTGTGTGTGTGTGTGTGTCCTTACCTGTGCATGCGTGTGTCCTTATCTGTGCATGTGTGTGTGTATTTGTGTGTGTGTGTGTGTTTGTGTGTGTGTGTGTGTGTGAGTGTGTGTGTGTATGAGTATGCTTACCTGTGCGTGTGTGTGTGTGTATCCTTACCTGTGCAGGTGTTAATGATTTCCTGTGCGTGTGTGTATGCTTACCTGTGTGTGTATGCTTACCAGTGTGTGTGTGTGTGTGTGTGTGTGTGTGTGTGCGCGTGTAAAGGCCAACAACTCCCTACAATAAGTCGAAGCGAGGTCAGAGAGAAGAGGAGCAAGAGGATTTGACAAAAGACCTGGATGAGCCATCACCTGTACCTGCATCAGAGGAGTCACTTATTAAAACAGGTAACATCACACAAGTACAGGTAAAATCCCCTACATCCCACAAATACTCTGATCACATCCCCTATATCACACAAATACTCTGATCACATCCCCTATATCACACAAATACTCTGATCACATCCCCTATATCACACAAATACTCTAATCACATCCCCTATATCACACAAATACTCTGACGGCACCCCTACATCCCACCAATACTGACCATACCCTTACATCCCACATATACCCTGACTACACCTCCTACATCCCACAAATACTCTGAATACACCCTTACATCTGAGAAATACCCACAATACACCCCCTACATGCCAGAAATACTCTGACCTCACCCATACATCCCACAAATACTGACCATACCCTTACATCCCACATATACCCTGACTACACACCCTGCATCCCACCCTGCATTAGCCGATTTGCTCTCACTCTGTGTGTGTGTGTGTGTGTGTGTGTGTGTGTGTGCACGTGTAGTAACTAAGAAGGACTTGGACTCAACTCCGGTGAAGGGAGGGGCTGATGGAGGTGAGCAGATGAGCATGTTAGTGTTTATTCAGTGTTGGATGTGTATATATAACACTCATGTTCACTTATTTGTGTGTGTGTTTGGTATAGATGAACAGGAAGATGAGGTGATGGAGACAGTGGGAAAGGTAAGATCTGATTTTGGGATGTATTCACTGAGAATACTGATAAAGTAAACCCTTGTTTTCAGAAGTTAGGATTACAGCTTCATCAGAAATAACTTTTGAGCAGAATTAAACCCTCCTGTTTCTCACTCACAACTTTTCTTTTTAACTTTTATCATTTTTTTTATACCTGATTAAACTTAAGGAAGTAATAGCATTGTACCGGTCGTATTGTTAGCGGATGCTGATGCACAGCAGTGATTTTTATTATTTTCCTCTTTAAGTAAGATAGGGTTTAAGTGATTAGTATTTTCTAATCAGAACATTATTAATTTAAAAAAGGACATGTTTGTATTGGAATTCCACCACCATCACACACAAACATACACACACACACACACACACACACACACACACACACACACACCGCCCTCGCCCATCTCAGCTGACTCTGAGCGAGGGCAGGGTACACCCTGAATAGCTTGCAAGGTCATCTCAGGGCCAACACACAACCATTCACACTCACACCAATTAGCCTACTGTGCATGTTTTTGGACTGTGGGAGGAAACCAGAGTACCCGGAGGAAACCCACGCGAGTACGAGGAGTACGTGCAAACTCCACACAGAAACCCCTGAGCCCGCTGTGCCACTGTGCCACCCCAAGTACTAAACAGCACTGTATAAATATTTATATTATTACACATCACCACTCCGACACTGAAGAAGGTGCTGTACCTGCACTTTAACAGGTGTGTGTGTGCTCTGTAGGAGGAGGATGAAGGATCTGCCAGTGTGAAAGGGGAGCCTGTGAAAGGTTCTGATCTGCATGAGGACAATGTGACAGAACAGACGCACCATATAATCATTCCCAGCTATGCCGCTTGGTTCGATTACAACAGGTACAACACTATCACCACACACACATACACACACACGCACATACACACACACGCACATACACACACAGCCATCCCACTGTACAGCGATTTAATGTAATCTTTATAGACGATGAGGGAATGGTCACTGCTCGTTTTTATAATGTACTTTATCTCATGTTTCATGTCTGTCTCTCTTTCTCTCTCTCTCTCTGTTAGCGTTCATGCTATCGAGCGCAGAGCTCTGCCGGAGTTCTTTAATGGAAAGAATAAATCTAAGACCCCTGAGATGTGAGTACACACACTACTAATTCCATTTTGCATAGAGACAATATACAATAAGGATGGATGTATAGAAGCTCAGGTATATAATATTATTAATATAATATTTTTAAATAACTTATCACTGTCAAAAAAGGTACAAACATTCAAAACCTTCGTCATTCATTGTTTGATCATTAATATTTTTTAGATTCTATTACAGCATGTATGAAACTCAACACAGAAATACCTAAATGCTATAAACCACTTTTTGGTTGTAATCTCAGGGTGTGCACCTTCACTATATAGGGTATAACAGTGTTTCAGCTTATCTTTTGCTGATAATTAGCTGTAGACAAAGACTATATCATGCAAAATTAACCATACTGGATAAGTAAGCAAAGTAGTTTAATCATTCATTCATTTTTTCTCTAAGCTGCTTAATCCTAACTAGAGTTGCGGGGAAGCTGGTGCCCATCTCAGCCGACTCTGGGCAAGGGCAGAGTACACCCTGGACAGCTCAGCAGGTCATCACAGGCAATGTAAATTACTTTAGTAAAGTATAATAAACAATAATACAGCAATTTGTAATCTCCTCTTTTAGTCTTCAGCCAGTTATCTGCCACTTTAATTTAATTCAGTTCATTCAGTTTTATTTTTATAGTGATTTTTATCATTTATATTGTCGCAAAGCAGCTTTATATTTAATAAAGAATTCAAACATTTCTCTATGAACCCTACACATCCCTAATGAAGAAGCCTGCGGTGGCAGTGAAAGGAAAAATTCCCTCAGACGACACGAGGAAGAAACCTTGAGAGGAACCAGACTCAAAAGGGAAACCCGTCCTCATTTGAGTAAAACCAGATAAAAATACAAACCATGTAGCAGAAACTTCACTATAGTTTAATATGAAGTCTATTTGGTTCTCTTATAACTGTAATGGGTATTGTAGTCCTGAATCATTTCAGTAAGAGTTTATATCACCAGCAGTCAAAAGTCATCTTCATGGTTTCTGAGTGGATATGGTCCATATGGATCATCATCAGGAGCGAGGGGCTTCTAAGATGAGAACCACAACCACAGTAGCACATCAGGACGGATCTCAGGAGTCAGAGAGCAGAAGGATCAGGATCACTGGGATCTCAGAAGTAGCATGTGTACCTCAACAAAGCACAGAGAGAGAGAGAGAGAGAGAGAGAATTATAGAATGAAAACCACATATAATGTGATTCACTTGCCACTAAGTGAACAGCATTAAAATATAATGGGGCCTAGGACACCGCCCTCCCCAACCACAGCACTGCCACCCCTGGACTGTTGGAGGTGCCGAGGAAACTAACAGTATGTACATTGAAATTTGAGACACATTAGGTAGTACACGGTCAAGTCAATCATTATTGCATTTCAATTTTAATTTCAACACTTTGTGCTGTCTGTTTTAATACATCTGTAAAAGTGGCCTTTACACTGGTGCAGCTGATTGAGGCAGTACCTGGCTATTTCACTACAACACTGTAAACATATCTCTAGTGTATGTGAACAGAGCTGTTTATTACTTCACAGACCCACAGTTTACAAATCAAACCATAACTTTGTTCAGTGGTCTATCTGGTTAACTGTGGAGATTTCTGGTGAGCACAATGACTGGCCATCTTACTGAATTTTCCTCTGAAATCTCAGATAAATCTGTATTAATAACATGCTGTAATGTAAACTGTACCAAATCCGGGTCCAGATACTGCTTAGCAGATGCAGGCAAAAAAAAAAAAAAAAAGGAATAAGACGTGATGCTTTTTGTCTCATTTAGAAGTACTTTCAGATTTCTTCCATTTTACAATTTATTTTATTATTTGTCTGAATTTTTTATTTTGTATTTATTATTTGTCCGAACTTAGTTGTAACAGTTATTTATTGGGAAAGATGTTAGTGAACAGAAGCATTTATATGGGTTAGATAAACCATAATGAATTTTGCACAATGCTTTAAATAAATATAAAATAGTACACTTACAGGGAATAACAGTAATCTCAGAAATGTGTGTGTGTGTGTGTGTGTGTGTGTGTGTGTGCTTGCACACGACTAAAGAAGGGTATAGGCTGTAACATTAACCTCATCATTTCTTAAAGAAGACAGATAATGTAGGGAATGACTGATCGGTTGAAGTGTTTACCTCTGATGAAGTTAATTTCCAACACACAGTCAGACAATCTCGGATCCAACTGAGCTACAAGAAGTAGATCACAGGCTCTTTTTAATGCTTTTATTGGTCATGTACTAAAGCCAGTTTGTTTAGTAGTAGCTTCAGTTGTGTCACCTGAAGGTTAACTCTGCACTTGCCCACATTGTATCACTGGAGATCAGGGTGCATATAGATTTCAGCATGGCATTATATGTGAGGGTAGGGAGCAGGCACAGGAGGGCAGAGTGGCACCCTGGTTAAATAAGCTGGCTGGAACACTGTATAAGAGTCTCTGTATAGACCCTACATAGTGCTCTACTAGCTATATAGAGTATAACTCCATCTCTCTCTCTCTCTCTGCTTATGTTTCAGTTATCTTGCCTACAGGAACTTTATGATTGACACATATCGACTGAATCCACAGGAATATTTGACCTCTACCGCTTGCCGTAGAAACCTGGCAGGGGATGTTTGTGCCATCATGAGGTCAGAAAGAGAAAATCACTTGACAAACACAAACAACACAGTAGCACAGCCACAGCAGCAACACAAACTACAGCACAGTAACATTACAGACACAAACCACAACACAGCCATAGCAATGACACATACAGAGACTGGAAATTAGTGAAGACACTTAAAATTTCAGAATAAATATTTGCTGGTCAAAGAAGAGAAGGCTTGCGTCTTGCTGCTCGGCCATAATAGCTCATTTGATGAAGATAGCACGTAACAGTTTTTGGGCTGGGTCTGTCTTCTGCAATGTCTGCAGCCTTGGAATGGGGATTTTTCTCCACTGATGTCTTCACGGAGCGAGGTCATCTTCTGATGGTCCAGGTTGACCTGGTCGTGGATCCGTGGTGGTCTTACCTTCACTGTTGAACTTTTTACCGTTGATAGAGGAATATTCAAATTGTCAGCTATTTGGTGCTGGCTGATGCCACGCTCTGACTGACCCACAATTCGATCTCTCTGAAAATCTGACAATTTACGACTTAAATTTAATGAAAACTAGTCAGACTGCTGTAAAAAGGTGCACAACGTTGTGCTAAAGTTATGCAAGCATGCCTCACACTCCAGGAGCCCAAGAATTGTCTGATTTTCAGAGATTGAATTGTCTTCATCAAATGGGCTATTATGGCCGAGCAGCAAGACACAAGCCTCTTCTTCCACCAGCAAATATTCATTCTGAAATTTTGGTTGTCTATTTACTTATGTCCGGCCTCTGTACTACAGCACAGTCCCAGCAGTGACACAAGCTACAGTACAGTCACACTACAGACACGAACCACAACACAGGCATAGTCTTGTTGAACCGATTGTGGAGGTAAGGGGAGACCAAGACGTCCAGCAAGTTACACAGGATGTAGATTTACTGTTGTCTACTCCCTTAGCCTTTCCTCCTCCCAGAGTTACACACAAGGCACTGCAGGTAATGGTACACAATGGCTGTTGGCTCTCAAGTGAGCTCATCCGCCCTTTGACAGGCCCTGTTTTAGTCCTGCTGGGTGACATGCCACCCTCTTCACCAGCAAGGTGGCTGGTGAGGCAGACAGTGGGGGGAGATGGTTTAGACGCCGACCACCTGTCCATGAAGCAGGTAGTACTGGATTACATGTAACCGTCATAACTGCCAAAGACCATCACAAGATACAGCAGTCACAGCACTGACATGAACCACAACACAACTACAGGATCAATGCAAACTACAACGCAGTTGCAGTACAAACATATGCGACATCTCTGTGACAGCACTGACACAAACTACAGAATAGTCACAGCATACAGTTGCAGCACAAACACAAACTACACCACATTCACAACGTGACACAAACTACATCAGTTACATCAACATGGACTGCAACACAGGCACAGCATCAACACAAACTACAACACAGTCATGGAGTGAATCAGTGTCTGTTAATTGTGTTTTATTATATTTTATCAAGGTTGTGTGTGTGTGTGTGTGTGTGTGTGTGTGTGTGTGTGTGTGTGTGTGTGTGTGTGTGTATGTACAGGGTCCATGCATTTCTGGAGCAGTGGGGTTTAATTAATTATCAGGTGGATTCTGAGAGCCGACCCACCCCCATGGGGCCACCACCCACGTCTCACTTCCATGTCCTGGCAGACACGCCATCCAGCCTCGTACCCCTGCAGCCGAAAGCCTCTCAGGTATATATATATACACACACACACACACACACACACACACTCACCATGTTTGTGCTACACTAAAACATCCATCCTAGTTGTACTGATACAGGTTTCAAAGCTCAGCAAGACATTTCATTATAACTGATAAAAATTAAAGAAATGTCCACAGTTGTTTTTATTATTGTTATTATTATTATTATTATTGTTATTATTATTATAAATGTGAGATGGTAATTATTGATGTATTTATGCTCTCTCACATATTCTCTCCTATTGATAGACTCCATCCTCACAGCCGATTATGTCATTCCCGGAAAAAGTCAAGGACAAACCGACAGATCTGCAGAACTTTGGGCTGAGGACAGACATGTACAGCAAGAAAAGTGGCCCGTCGAAGGTGATAATCACACGGACACTGAGCAGTGCTGTCACTGGCGGAGTAACAACTGTATCTTCCTGGTGGATTGGGTTTTTACTGTCATGCATTTTTTACATTTGAATGAAATATGTGTGTGTTCACAAGAGTTTTAGTGGAAGACCATAAATACACAGGACACTAAAGTCATGAGGACATGGGATATAACTGTAAAACACTGAATATAACAGTAATATGAATTTTCTGAATATTCATTTGTTCATTTGCTGAACTGCTTTATCTTACTAGGGTTGTAGGTAAGACAGGGTGCACTCTGAACAGCTGTCCAGACCATCACAAGCCCAACACACATACAACCATTCAATTTATTTCAGTTTTATTTGTATAACGCTTTTTATAATTAACAGTGTCATAAAGCAGCTTTACATTATAAACAAATTCAATAAAGAATTAAAATTTATGATTTTAAACATTTCTCTATAAACCCTACACGTCCCCAATGAGCAAGCCAGCGGCAACAGTGAAAGGAAAAACTCCCTCAGACGACACGAGGAAGAAACTTTGAGAGGAACCAGACTCAGAAAGGAAACCCGTCCTCATTTGGGTGAAACCAGATAAAAATACAAACCATGTAGCAGAAACTTCACTGCAGTTTATCATGAAGTCCAGTTGGTTCTCTTATAACTGTAATGGGAATCGTAGTCCTAAATCATTTCAGTAAAAGATTTTATATCACCAGCAGTGAAAAGCCATTTTCACAGGTTCTGAGTGGATATTTAGGTCCATATGGATGGATCATCATCAGCAGGAGCGAGGGAGTTCTGATATTAGACATAATCTGACATGAGTCTGATTATGACATCATAAATAAAAAGAGAGAACCAGAGGGAAGGCAGACATGAGGGCACCCTGTACCATGAGACAATCAGCTTTGTAAGAGAAAGCTCCGCCCCCTGCAGTAGTCTTCAGTATTCGAGGTATCACTAAGCAGCCTGCACCTTTTGATCTAAGGGGTCGTGCTGGATCATAAATAAGTTCACTAGGATAAAGTGGCGTGAGACCATTAAGTGCTATATAGGTTAAAAGTAGTAATTGATATTGGATGTGAAATTTACTTGGCAGCCAATGCAGTGTAAATAAGGTAGGGGTGATACGCTCCTATCTTCTGTTTCTAGTAAGGACTCTGCCACTGCATTCTGGACTAACTGGACTCATACTCACACCTAGGGGCAAGTCATCATGCCTAATGTGCATGTCTTTGTGCTGTGGGAGGAAATTTCCCCGCAGAGCCTGGGCCTCGAACCTAGAACCTTCTTGATGTGAGGCAGACATGCTAAATGCTACATTACTGTGTCGCCAAGCAGGAACTAACATCATGAAATTTTGATGCAAATGATCTCCCAGTAAACTACAACCAACTCTAATGTGTGTGTATGTGTGACAGGGTAAAAATGCTGCGTGTGCCACACGGGAGTGGACAGAACAGGAAACTTTGCTGCTGTTGGAGGTACTACACTCAGTCCTGTGTGTGTGTGTATGTTTGATTGTATGAGATGATCAGACCTGTGTGTGTGCTTTTTGTTCAGGGTTTGGAGATGTATAAGGATGACTGGAACAAGGTGTCTGAGCATGTGGGCAGCCGTACACAGGATGAGTGTATCCTTCACTTCCTGCGTTTGCCGATCGAGGATCCATACCTGGAGGACAGAGCAACATCCCTCGGGCCGCTGGCATATCAACCGGTACCGTTCAGCCAGGCGGGAAACCCAGTCATGAGTACCGTAGCCTTTCTGGCATCAGTGGTCGACCCGCGAGTGGCCTCAGCTGCAGCCAGGTCTGCTCTAGGTGAGAGGTCAAAGTCCACTGGATTGGTTGTTGCGATGGATTAAAGAGTAATGGTACTGGTCTTCCTTACAGCATAATTAGTGGGTAATGTAATAGGTTTAAGTAATACAGAGCTTATTTTAACGTAAATGACCATACAAAGCACTATACTGGGTAATTTTATTCTGTGGATTACTAGTGGGGGCTGAACCAATGCGGAACAACCATTTTTTTCCTGGAAGTGACATGATTACTCATTGGGCCGGGTCAGCTAGCGCAAGTAAACAAGCAGCGAGCGACATTTTAGGTGATAAAACTCTCCGCATACTAAAGGTTCTTACCTTTTACTGGTTCCTTCTGGCGATGCGCTGCTCCCATCCTTCGTCATCTTTTGACTTTTTATGAAGGAATTCCGTAGGATCAGCTTCCAGTTTTAGACATAAAAGCTTGGGCTTCGTGCCGAGTAGTTTTGGCTGGAGGTCACGCCGATAGCAGGTCGGGTTGAAGTGGTCTTCCCAGGCTAATGAATTAATTGCATCCCAAAGGAAACGTTTTTGGAGTACGGCCTGTGCCGGTGTTATGTTATCCGTGATTTTTGTGCTTGTTGTTTGTGGAGCCGTATGCTTTGCACTCCTCCATTTTCCTGGAGTCACAGCTCAGCACTGGCCAATAACACTGGTCTACAGGCAAAATGCTTCTGAAATAAATATAGTCAGACTTTCCTGACTGAATTCTGGAGCACCAGGAATGAATCTGATGTTTAAAATTGTTGATTGGCTCTAGTTTTTAAGTTAAGGGAAAATGGCAGTTTTGGCAAAATGAGTCACAGGTTGATGAAGATGAATTTTGAGTTGAGGTTACCATAGAAAAGTTTAAAGTACGAGCTTTCAGATGAGGTATAACGCGAATCTCTAGCCCATCTAGAAGTCAAGCAACCGGTCTCTAAACATGATCGTGTCTGGAACCTGCGAACTGAGAAATTTGCCTTTAATTAAGGAAGGTAGCCAAATGCCTCGTCATCTAATTAGTGACGCGCATGAATGGATGAACGAGATTCCCACTACCTACTATCCAGCGAAACCACAGCCAAGGGAAGGGGCTTGGCAAAATCAGTGGGAAAAGAAGACCTGTTGAGCTTGACTCTAGTCTGGCACTGTGAACATGAGGGGTGTAGAATGAGTGGGAGGCTCCGCCGGCTTTTATTGTGAAATGCAAGAAGCGATTGACAATAATGGCAGCACTTCACAGTGAAATGTACACTTTTCTGGCTTTTGTTGTAACTCAGTCAGGCATGGTAGTTGCATTTAAGACTTATTTAGAGGTATTTATAATACCTGGAATTTTGGTCTACACTTTTTCTTCTGAAGAGCTGAGATGTTAAATTTTCATAAACTGATGAAAACCTGATTCGGCAAAAAACTGATGCTCACTGATTGGTCAGTGTTTTATTCTTCAGATCTTGAGGGACACATTCAATATTTTTTTAGTTTGTTCATATGAAGACATGCCTTGTACTTGTGTAAACAGTGCAGATAACTTCTACTGTGCTTGTAGTGACTTTTGCATCACAAAAGTGCAGAAAAACTGCGGTGGGTTAGAAAGACTACCACCTTTACTTTGGGTGTAAAATTGGGGATTGGGACAAGAACTGGGCCCCACACATATGCTGCAACAAATCTTCCCCAGTGGTCGAAGATGAAAAGGAAATCGATGCTTTGTACTGTGTTAATGATGTGGAGAAAGCCAACTGATCATATCAACCAACCATTATTACTTCTGCTGGGTACCTCCACTTGGGAAAGGTTTGAGAAGAAAAATAGACTGTGCAGTTACGTTTAATGAATACAAGAGACAGGCCAAGAAACACCTGGTAAACACTGAATAAGAGCTGATCTTTGTGCTTATATATCTATTAATTATTAATTATGAATCACGTTCTTTCACTTTTTCCAAAAGTAATTTAATATACAAGGGTCCTCAAGTTACGACAGGGTTCCGTTCCTATGTGGCGGTGTAAGTGGGATTTTGTCATAAGTCGGACCTCTCAGCCATGCGTCATCATCTAGGGTATAAAAACACATTTCTATGACACATGAAAGCAAAACTAACAGTAAGAAAAACATATGGAGTACAAATATAAAATAATACAATGAAAAAATAGAGAGAGAGAACAATTCCTTACTTCTACTCCTGCGGTTGTACACTGGAAGGGGCATAGCAGTGGAAGGAGAGACGGGCTTAGTGGGAGGAGGAAGCTGCAGAATCCACAGAGAATCCTCAGTCAGGCACCGGACAACTGCCTTATTCTTCTGTCGCGTGCGTGAATAAGTTCATATTTACGATGCAAATGTTGAAAGTCGAATGACTTATGGCACGAGCGTCGTAACCTCAAGACATTCAGCATGCAGCCCAGCCAATAGGACAAAACAAGAAGTTTGCATCACTACCACGACTGGAAGAGCCAATGAATAAGGAAAAATGTCGCTGCGCATGGCTAGTAGTCATAGTAGTGTTTCAGTACTCACACGTACTTTATAAGAAGCAAGGATTGATGTTGCCTGACGGAACCACTGATGTCATACGTGATCGTTTTAAAGAGGTAGTAATGCAAATTCAACACAGGTACCCTTTAATAAGATTTTATTACTGATTATTTGAGTATCTTTAAATAAGGTGTAGTGAAAACAGGTTTGTATGTTAAAGTATTGGCACCTTTTGTTGTACTGTATATATGGCCATACACACTAAGTTGACATGTGTGTGTGTGTGTATCAGAGGAGTTCTCCCGAATGAAGGAGGAAGTACCAGCGGCTCTGGTCGAGGCTCATGTGCGACGTGTGGAGGAAGCGGCTAGAGTCAGTGGCAAACCGGATCCACTTTATGGGCTGGAGGGCAGTGGTATCGCTGGAACCGGGCTGGAGGACGCCGATAAGCCTGGTACCACTCACACACACACACACACACACACACACACACACACACAGTTAAATGTTGTACATATGCAGGATGGGGATGGGGGGGAGGGGTGGACACATCATGGATCTGAGTAGAGTTAGTGTCCACCAGACAGGGTTTTGTGCTCTAATCCCTGAACACCTGAGGGATTATCACTGAGGGACACAGGGAAGAACTGTTTATTTTTGGAGGTGAGCATGATATCTGGAGAACGCTTTGAGGGCTCTTCTTTGAACTGATTACATGTGGGAGGTCAAAGATCACGGTTACTGCAGCCATACCATGTGTAGGCATGTAACTACCAATTGACATCGACTTGAGTGAGGAGCAGTGTGAAATCCAGCACCACTGCCTACAGATCCTATAGTCAGTACAGTATATGCATAACTCGACTCTGAATACGAGGAACTTTCCCCAATTTAAATACCGACGTTACTTTCAATCACAAACAGTGACTGAATGCACACCTATCTGTCTGCTTCAAATATAACTCAAAACTGAATGATTATACCAAAGCAATATGTGTGTGTGTGTGTGTGTGTGTGTGTGTGTGGCAGAGGAGAGCACTGACGAGAGCAAGAGCGCTGATGCTCAAAACACAGAGGACAAGAGAGACAACAGCAAGGTGATCAAGTGTTTTTACAAAGTGTTTGTTACATCAGCTTCTAACACGCTTCTAACTCTGTGTGTGTGTGTGTGTGTGTGTGTGTGTGTGTGTGTGTGTGTGTGTGTGTGTAGGAGGGTAAAGATGGAGCAAGTGAGGAGGAGGAGAAGCAGGTTGAGAACGGGAAAAAGGAAGAAGAAGGAGGTAAAGAGGGTGAGACAGAACGAGAGACGGAAAAGACAGACTCAGACACAGGTACGTTCAAAAGGAACTTGGACTTTTACACTGGCTTAAAAACTATGACATCACCATGGGAGGAGTCACCACAGAAGAGAACAATATACAGAAGAAATAGTGATCCAAAGCTAAATATAAATGAATAAAGCATAAAGTGGGTGTGCTTGTGTCAAACAGTCACATGGTTTATGTTCTGACAGTTCATCAAATAAGCCCCACCTCCTTATGATATCACAGAACAAGTGGTGACTAATATTAACAAATTTTCCTCAGGGGATTAATAAAATCATTGATCTATCCATCCATCTATCCATCTACCTATTTATTTCTATATATATCCATCCATCCATCTGTCCATCTATCTATCCATCTACCTATCTATCCATCTATCTATCTATCTAATATTAATAATGATTGTATCATATATCAGGGGTTGATTGGTTTATTCTGTGGGATGCAGGGGGCAGAACTTCAGCGCACTGGTTAAGTTACACTGGAGGGTTCAGTACCAAGAACTGGAGTAATGATCCATTTAAAACCCAGAACCCAAGAGCACACCTGCAACTCTGACACACACATCTACTGTCCCTCTGTCTCTCTGCACCGGTCTCTCTCTCCGTACCTCTCTCGCTCTCTCTGTACGTGTCTGTCTCCCTTTCTTTCTGTAACCCTCTCTGTAACTGTCTCTTATTTTCTCTGTGTTGTCTCTCAGGTGATGTAGAGAAGGATAAAGAAGGAAAAGAGGGATTGGATGATGAACAGAGGGAAGGAGAGAGTGATGGAGAGAGGAAAGCAAAGGTGGAGAGAGACGTTGGTGAGGGGAATCTGGCCACTGCTGCTGCCTCTGCACTTGCCGCTGCTGCTGTTAAAGCAAAGGTGTGTGTGTGCTTAGTGCTGTTAATAAAGGACTCAGATTGAATTTGATGTTGAATAACTGATTGTGTGTGTGTGTGTGTGTGTGTGTGTGTGTGTGTCTAGCACCTGGCTGCGGTGGAGGAGAGGAAGATCAAGTCTCTAGTTGCTCTGCTGGTGGAGACACAGATGAAGAAGCTGGAGATTAAACTGAGGCATTTTGAGGAGCTGGAGACCATCATGGACCGAGAGAGAGAGGCGGTGAGGCATTATGGGTATTGTGGGGTCTCACACACTTGAGTTCTTCAAAAGGTTTCATGTAAGGCTCTTAAGTGCCTGAACTATCCCTATAAGATCCTGGAAAGACACAGAGTTTGAAACAGGAATTCAAAACAAGGTTCTAGGAACTAAAATTAGCCCTGGTAAAAATCTTCATGAAGTTACTGAGTTCCTGGTAAGGTCATTGTGGTGAAAATGCACTTCTAATGCGGTAGAGAACCCACATTAAAGAAATTAACTGTAGATTTAGGAAGAGTGTATAATGCCTGTGTGTGTGTGTGCATGTGTGGGTAGTTGGAGTATCAGAGGCAGCAGCTCCTGGCTGATCGTCAGGCATTCCACATGGAGCAGTTGAAGTATGCAGAGATGAGAGCGCGCCAGCAGCACTTCCAACAAATACAACACCAGCACCACAGTAACCAACCCGGCAACCAGCCTGGCAACACCCCACCCATCCCCCACCAAACGGCTCCAAACTCTAATGCCCCGCCTCCTGCACCCAGCCTCACACCGGCTGCCTCTGCCAACACCCCTGGTGAAGCTCTGCCCACCTCTGCATCTCATGGGTCCTCCCCTAATAACACACAGCCTGGAGCAGTGCATGGTGAGAGAACACACACACACACACACACACACACACACAGTCAGTACATACTGCTGAATGGGTGTGTTGGAGATAATGTTATTCTGATGTTTTATGTTCTCATCTCTCTCTCTCTCTCTCTCTCTCTCAGATGCCAGCACTGCACTTACAGGAGATTCCCTCCATCCCTCCGGCCCAGTGACCCCTGCACAGTGAAATCACACACACACACACACACACACACACACACACACACACACACACACACACACACACACACACACACACACACACACAGGGTTTAGAGAATGAGAGGAATGATAAAGGTTTTTTTCTGGGAGTTTTACTTTTAGTCTTTTAAACATTTCCTTTTAAATCTGACTTAAACACACTAATTCTATACTCTACACTCTGTACGCTCTATACACTCTGTACGCTCTATACACTCTGTATACACTGTATGATGAAACCAGTGTTAATTGTGGGTCTGTGTGTAATTTCTGGTCGGGTGTTTTACATACAGAACCCTGGAGATTTGAAACCATCTCACTGGAGCTATTTCAGCTTCTTACAAGAGAATGAATACAACATCCACTGCACTTTTAAACCTTTCCCCCATTTTAACCCACGGGGAGACAGGACAGAAGGAATACGTTTTGATTTGAAACTGAAGCACTTATAAGCATTTCACTAAAAGTCTCCTGGGATTTTTGTACTGATTGAATTGAAGTGTGTGATTAGGACAGGATGTTTGTGAAGGTGTTGGTGTGACTGTCCGGACGAGGTGAGAGCTGTAGCTTTACTCACTCCGTATGTTGTATACCGTGTTTTTCTTTTTACATGCTTTCTTTTAAATATTTTTATGTATGAATATCTGTTAGCATGATGAAATGATGGACAGTGTTGGATTCTTTTAACCAACTTGATTCTTTCGATTTGTTCGATTGTAGCGAATCGATTCATTTGATTCACCCAAAAAAAAAACATCCGCTGCCAGGCTCGAACCCGCGTCACCAGGTTGCAAGGCATACTGTTAACTCACGGCGTTATTTACTCTGCCTTATGAAGAGGTATACTGAATAGTCAAACATTTAATTTCTCTTTTCCATTTTTTATATCTATGAATGATCTAGTTTGCAAATTACAAAACTTAATAAAGATTTTCCACTAGGATATAAACGTTCGCTGAATGATTCAGCGAGTTAGTGGTTCACTGAGTGATTCACCGGTTTGTGAGCGATTCAGCAGGTTAGCGGTTCGCGAATGATTTAGTGAGTTAGCGGTTCGCTGAATGATTCAGCGACTTGGCCCGACTCGCTCGCTCAGTGATTCAGCGGTTCAAGAGATCTTGCCATGGAGACTGCCTGCTGCACTGCGCGTCACACAGTACTTCTGCCTCCGCCAGCTTTGAGACTTTATGAGTGATTCCCACTACTTTATGGGATAATAGACAGTTTGATAGCAAAGCGCTGGTGTGTTTGCGAACTGATTCTTTTGAACAATTTGTATGCGAATCGCACATCACTAATGGACAGAACAGTATTAAAGCCTGAAACTTCTCTCCATTGACTAAATAAATATTATGTACTGTAAGACCTCACAAATTTCTACTGCGTATGTCTTCATCCTCTCTCTCTGCCATGAATTTGATTTTTAAACAGCATCTCATCCTATAGCACTCCTGCTCTCTCAGCCTCACCTTGAGTTCACAGTTTTCTTGACTCAGATGATCAATGTTTCTCCAACTCTATAACTTTTCCTTTATAGTCTTTTATCTCATCGGTGTTAAACTGCACCGCTTTTGTCAAACTCACCACCATCATGCTAGTCTGTCTTGTCTGTTCTCTTATATCATCCAGCTGCACAGTCATCCATTTGTCTAATTTCTTTATGGCTTTTTAAAACCATCTCCATGTTGGTTTGCTCACAATCCTCAGCTGCCTTTGGTTTCTTTTCTGCTGGCAGTAAGTTTGATTTGTGGACGGGGGAAGCGTCTTCCTGGCATTCCCTTTCATTCATATAGTCAAGGTCTCCGTCATGAATTGCGACTGATTTTTCACCTTGCGGCTGTGGCCTTTCAGTTTGGCCGCTGTCTCATCGATGGAACATCATAACAGAGAGTTTTGATTTGAATCTCGCAAATTTTAAACTTCTCAGCTTCCTAACTGCAGTCCACAAACCAATGGGTGATGTCACAGTTAGCTACGTCCATTTCTTTTTACAGTCAATGTTACATGCACAACGCCTCTGTCTATCAACACTGGGTACAACTTCCTCTTTGCTACATCACTTTTCTTTTTTAATGGGAATGTTTATTTCAACTCAAACGGAATCAAATATTCTTACAGACATTTAAGAACCGGACAGGTAAAGTCCTTGCAGATTCCATCACACTACAAAATCCACTGCTGGAAAGCTTGCATGAAGAATGGAAAACCAGAAACCATCCTCAGCAGATGCTGTAATTATACTTTAAACTACAGCATTTAACAAGTTAAGTTGAATATAAAAAGGGAGGGGAGAGGCAATAGCTGTAGATAAATCTAGAATTTAATGCTACTTGGATCCACTGAACATGTCAAGAGAAAAAAAGGAAACGGGATTAGGAAGTTAAGAGTTTGAGGGCACCTAGTCGTTCATGTGGCTGATTTAAGATGCCATAGCAGGAAAACGCAGTCTTGCCAATTCTCTGTTTCAACTTGTGTCAGAAGTGCAAACTTCAAACTACGTAACAGTTTTTAAATGATGTTGATAGGCCAAGTAAAATCAGAGTAATGATTAATAATTGAATACTTTTAATTTAACTTCCTGCGATGGCGGTTTACACGGCGTGATGTCCGCAAAAAAAACCCCAAAAAAACAAGGCAGTCTAGAGATAAATGCTGCCATCAAGTGGACAACAGGAGGAGTAACACACCCTGGAAATGTCAATGCTAAATTTATACATAATTTTTAAAATTTTCAATTTATATTTGCTTTCTAAGTTATAAAAATGGTTCGTTAAACATCTTTGTGTTTTTTAACAGTAAAAAACAACCTTTTTCCTACTTGGATTTTGTCTTTTTATGCGTTATTTTAGGTCCAATGTGTTAATAGAGTATGTCAAAATAAAAAAGTAACTGTAAGGTCACACAGGTGAGGTCGTGCTGAAAACAATGACACCAAACAAGGCAAGTTAAACAGTTTTTTAAGCTAAAATATAAAGGTAAAATCAAAAGAAGTCAAAAATGGACAATTATAACCTGGACCCTTAAGGGTTAAAGTTGTAGGGAAGTTTCCGGGGTCTTAGGAGCAACTTCCTCGGCTTCTTCAATGTGATGTGACTTCACCTCAGTGAACTATGAGAGCTCCGGCAGCATAACTCACTGAGCTGTCTGACCAGTTTCGGCACTGGCTGGACTGAACATAATTGAGGAAAGAAAAGTTCATGTCTAGGCCATTTTTTTTCAGCTCTGCCAAAGCATTTAGTAGAACTCCAATGGGATGGCGACCACAAATAGTATTGTGATATTTCCTCAAGTAGTTACTGAAGGAAACCGGGTCCAGCTGTTCTATAATTCCCATACCCATCTTGTCCAGATGTTCAATGGATCTATAGATTTCGCCCTGATTTTCATCATAGTATGTGTAATGGAACCGTTGGCCCCAATGACAAAAATCTGATGAAATAATAAAAAGGTTGGAGGGATTGGCAAGGTATTTGCTTAGCAGCTTGCCATATTCCTGTTCCTTAGATTCACTCAGAGCTCCCACCAGCACTGGAACAATGCTGAACTTGTCTTTGCAGCTTTCCATTGCTTTAGCAGTATAAGGAAGATGCATCTCAATGCTGTGCTCATCTTCATCTGTTTGCAAAGTCATCCTCTCAAACATGCCCGTTTTCCAGAGATCAGCATACACCTTCTGGTCGATCCTCAGGTCATACAGTGGTGTTCTGTAGACCTCAGCAGGGGATAGAGCACATCGAGATAAGGGCACATGATGGGAAGGTCCAAGGATAAATACCCTTTGAGTAATAGAAGGGTCCACTTGCTTGTATGCGTGTGCTGCACAAGCACCACAATAAGTATAACCAGCATGTGGTGCTATAATGGCTCTAGCAGGTCTTAATGTAGATTGTGCTTGAGACAACCAGCCCTCTAGCTGTGCATTCAGCTGGGATCCTGAGGCGGTGTACCAGCTGCCGGCGTGGCTCGCTTCTCTACACACCATTCGGTTCGACATCTTGCTACCCTTTAGGCGTGGCCGCCTATTCCTGTCAGATAAAAAATATCAGATTGGTCAGCGGGGAGGATATTTAAGGAAAAATAGTTAAACCATTAACTAGTAATCAAATGAACAAAAGTTTAGGCATTCATGCACACAAACACTGAAGATGTCAGAAACATCTTGTTGTTTTACCAATGCTCTGCTGAGGTACTTCCTCTTTACTTCAGCACTTCTTTATCACTTCCTCTTGTAAATTTATGTGACCGACAGAAGCGAGTTCCAGAAATGTCTGGAACTGTCCAAGTCAGGAAAAGGATGTTGGTTTAACAATTTATTATGGATGAGCCAATGAATGTAGCAGTCACACAGAATGAGTACAATGAATTGACCTAACTAAACAGTCCTAATCAGGAGAGCGGCCGTATCCAGGGCCGAGGAGATTGTGGCAGTTGCGGTCCGACTGTGATGGAAGTCGAAGATGATAGGTGAAGTCCACTGTCTTGTGTAGCAAGTGAACGATGTGTTGGGTGTGCCAGCAGCGACTAACTGTCAGTGATCAGCAGCGTTCTTAGTGGAATGTTCTCGGTTGTATAGGTTTCCAGGCCAGTTCGTCCAACAGGCGGCTCCTTTGTGTCGTGTAACAGCATTCTTCACATATATAGCTACCAGAACATATGTCCACCTGTGACAACATCGCTACATCACAGGAAACATCAGCTCTGTACATCACAGGACATGCCTGTTAGGTCACACCTCCCTCTTTCCTTTTCCTTTTAGGTAAATCTTACAATATGAAACAAAATGGCAGTTATCATAACTACATTAATTAAATTCTTGTACGTAAAAGTTGGAGAACAACTTAAAAAACAATCTGTAATAATTGTACAATCTTAGCTACCCACAAACAATATTTTAAGATGTGTATTCAAAGGGAAAGGGCATCTGTTCATACATTATCAACCCCTCGAATATGTTCTACAACAAGGTTGTACTCATGCAACATTAAACTCCACCTCAACAATCTTCTGTTCTTGGTTTTGATTTTGTTCAAGAATGAAAGAAGATTAATATGGGTTGACTGGAAGAGGGGAGATATACCTCAAAATGTTTCATAGCTAGAATTAGGGCTAGTGCCTCTTTTTTCAATGGTTGAATAGTTTGTTTAGTAAACATCAAATTTCTTGGAAAAGTAACAGACTGGATGATCAATGCCATAGTCATCTAACTGTAACAGATCTATCAATGGGGCAGTGACATCAGCAAAGTTCTTGCAAAACATTCTGTAGGACAATGTGAAGAAATCGATCAGAGCCTTCACAATTTTGGGAGATTTGATACCTCCAAAGGGAACCTTGTGTCCCAATATCGAAACCTCCTACACACACACACACACACACACACACACACACACACACACACACACACACACACACACACACACAGGGTTTAGAGACTGAGAGGACTTATAAAGGTTTTTTTCTGGGAGTTTTACTT
>JAQMYF010000006.1:144881-160687 GCA_030014195.1 Neosilurus mollespiculum | reverse complement strand
GAATCTGTTAAGTTTTTATAGCAGTTTTTTGGAAGTGGACATTTTTGTCCTTAATGACTTAAGAGGGTAGTAAATTTCTCATAGTGTAAAATAAAATTTGATTTCCAAAATGTGTCCAGAGAGACTCTCTCAAAAAAAAAGTAAAAGTTATGGCCAAAAGAGGAAAAATTTGCTCAAATGGACAAAAATGTCCATAGTGACACATTAGGGTTAAGACAGATGAAAAAGCTACTACTGGGACAGGACCCTGTTCTAAAAAAATTAATTAATTAATTAATTAAAATCAATATAAATACATTTTAAAAAAGCCCCACAAACACTGATGGATATGTGAGGATGTGTGAATTCTATGCAGCACCCATCGTTTAATGCTAATACATGTCCCAGAATGTAAGATGAAAACACTGCAGGTATGAATACTTGTGCTCAAGATCTAAAACCTCTAACCTCACTGAAGGACACAATGGTTGTTAGCATAGATTTTCTTTCTAGTTTTGTTTAAACATCTGTGAAGTGTCAGTAGGTTTTATTGTCGTATTACTTCAGTTAGTTCCTCCGGGTTCTGACCTTCTGCTTTGGGGTTTCCAAGCACTTTGAGGACTTCAGCATTGACGGGGTTCTGACCCAGCGCTCGCATCACATCTCCACACTGACTGAAGCTGATTTTCCCATCTCCTGTCCGGTCAAACAGCAGGAAGGCCTCCTTAAACTCTGAGTGCGCACACACACACACACACACACACACACCTTAGAGAACTCACAGTAAACACGATACAGATTTACTTAATGCTAATTATAAAAACAGAGAACACTGGTGTTAAAGTGGTAGTAAGGGACAATGTTTCAATTTATTTTTATTATCCTAACACACACACACACACACACACAGGTATTAAACTTAACAGGTCTAACATTTCCTCTATAAACAGTTTGCGGTGGGAGGCAATTACAAAAAAGTGCTGCCACCGCTGCTTGAGGCTTAGGGCAAGGCGTGCATTATAGGCCTGGTTGCCTTGTATCATACTCTTCTTGTGTTGTTAATAAACAGCAAAACTAACCAGAAGCTTTAAGGATCAGTCCAGCTTTACTCCAGAACACACATTACTTATGTAGTTTAACATCAAGTTCACTTTGTTCTGAGGCTAGTCTCTCCACCAATAACATTACCACTGTGGTTTATTCTGACAAAGCAACTCGGAACCTGTCAGATCTGAAGAAACACACAGTTGACAGCCAACATCTGGAAAACATTAAAAAAGGTATAGATGCAGACATTGAAGTAATGTTTAAGTAAATAGCTGAGTTGAATTACAGGGAAACAAATTGTGGGATAGTTCT
This sequence comes from Neosilurus mollespiculum, assembly GCA_030014195.1. NCBI lineage: Eukaryota > Metazoa > Chordata > Actinopteri > Siluriformes > Plotosidae > Neosilurus > Neosilurus mollespiculum. The sequence continues at coordinate 159,349 of JAQMYF010000006.1, read as the reverse complement.
AGAAGCTACAGTATGCCTTATTTCAAGTAGAATGTGTCCACGTGTTAAGAGTAAGTGAAGAGTTATGTATTGGCAGAAGTTACAGTCACAATATACTTTATGACCAGTGATCTGAAGGACTAGAGTCTTTAATATGTAGTCTTTCATTCAAAATCCATACAGTATTGATTTGCATTTATGCTAGTACCTTCCTATTCCAAAATTCTCTATTAATGCTACATTAGTAAACTAATAAGAATCACATCAGCTCAGTCACTATAACTGTTGTAATCATAACCAACAATATTTATAGGCATCATTCCTGATTCCATTTCTGTTATTTAGCCATTCAACAAGTCTGAAAGAATCTCCACTGAGGCAAAAACAAGTCAGACTGTAAGCATCTGGTCCAAGTGACATTCTACATGACCTGATTTTAGCATTTTCAGGGAAATTCTGTTTATCATTACAGTGTGGTGCTCTGTGTGTTTGTTGAGGGGGGATGCGTTATCAGCAGTGTGTAAGACTCAGTAAGGGACAGGACAGAGAGTGTGCCTGGAGGTGGTATTAGTCTTTAGTGGTGAGGAATGCAGGCCAACTCATTGAACAATCCGCTATACTTCTGGCCTTATACGGTAAAGGGGGAGTGCACACAAGTCTAAACTCCTGACCTTATATGGTAAAGGGGGAGTGCAGGAGAAAAACAAGATGCAGAACTCAGTTGGAGAGGAAATGACAGAGGCGAGACAGAGGAACGCAGCCTAAAAAGGGATAAACTGATTAGTCAGAACATAAACAAACTGAACAGCAGCAGAACCACACCATGCTCAGACAGAGTACACCCAAAAATGTACACTTTATAAAATCTCATCTAAATGCTTGCCAGAGGAACTGTGACATCTCTACACAGCCCATATCAACTTTTTACTGGAAGAGGGAAAAAAAAAAAAAAAAAGAGAGAGAGATCAGATAGTTGTACATACACCCTGTTCTCTCTCTGTTTACGGAGAAATAAACCCTTAATCAGGGTATGAATGAATACAGCTTAGGTAGTGTTCAGTGGCAGGTATGACAATATTTTTAAAGCACTTGCTAATTAAAGTACAACAGTTTGAAACAGTCTCCAGTGGTTCACTCAAGATGTGACAGAAATACTAGCATGTTGTAGAAACAAATGTGTATACAATTTTTTTTTTTTTAAAGACTTATTTATGAAGCTTACATTTATTAGAATGCACAAATAGTAACAGTCTACAGTGAGTAGTGCAAAACATTATTTTAAATAAATATGTAAAGAAGGCTCAGTGGTTAAGGTGCTGGCTTACTGATCCAAAGGTTGGGGGATCAAGCCTCACCATCACCGGGTTGTCACTGCTGTCCCCCCAGTGCAGCTGACTGGGTTATCAAAGGCCGGCCATGTCTCTCACTGTCTGTGGTTAGAGGCATGTAAAAGAACCACTATGGTCATTCGAAAAGAGTAGGCCACTGGATTGCCATCAGCATGTTTCTGCCCTGCGATGACCTGGCAAACTGTCCAGGGTGTACCCCGCCCTCGCCCAGAGTCAGCTGAGACAGGTACCAGCCTTCCCACAACCCTAATTAGGTTTAAGCAGCTCAGAAAATGAAGGAATATATAAACAATATTTTTGTGCAATTTGCTATACATGGCAGTTATTTCTGCACCCCTGAGTGAACCCCTTATTCTTTACAGCATGGCTGTCCAAACTTATTCGCAAAGGGCCGGGTGCAGGTTTTCACTTCAACCAGTAGCCACACCTTCCACCTGTGTGAACCACTAATCTCAGAAAGTGATTGGATTGTGTATTCTATTGCTTGCATGTGGCAAAACCTGAAGCCAGACTGGGGCCATCTTGATGAGACCACTTTAATGTTATAATGTGTAATAAGTTATACTCAAATAACATACAAAAAAGGTGAAGAAAATGGGAATACTTACATCCAAGGTGTACATTTCATTTTAAAAGCTCCATTTTGAAATCCCTAAGCAAGGTGGTCTCACCAAGATAGCTGCCACCTGGCTTCAAATTGAAACACTAATGTGCATTCTAGTTTGTTTCCCCCCCCCCCCTTTCCTTTTTTAGTGATTGAAACAGGTGGAAGGTGTGGCTATTTCTTGGTTGAAAAGAAAATCTGCACCCACACCGGCCCTTTGCGGAAAAGATTGGACACCCCTGCTTTACAGAGAAAATACATGACATGGAATGCCAAGGGGGTAAATTCTGTTTACAGACGATTTAAGTCAACATACAAAAATACATTAATATATCCCTTTATTAAATCTAAAAATCTGATTATATACTATTCCACTGTCTAGGAAAGAAAATATACACTTAGCATTAGCTGTCCAACATGAAGATAAAGTACCAACAGATTCCCACATAATCTGTTAAAAATTGTGAGGTCAAAGGTGGTATATAATTCTGACCAGAGAATTACCATCCAACACATAATACAGGGTTATATTTAACAAACTCTCTTTTCAAACCATGTCTCTGGAGTAAGGTGGAAACCTCTCTCCTTAAATCAGTCCTCAGTTAATCTCAAATTAAACCCAGCTTAAAGCAGAATAAAAAGGACTTTCTTCCAAACTCGATTACACTGAACATATTTATATATTCATCACTTAAAAAAATAAAATGAAAAAAAAAAAAAAACCCACTAAAATGCATTCACATTAACCGTTTCTTGGTCACCACCACCATACTTTTGGCAGTATAATGGACCCCCCCCCCCAAGGAGGACTTGTTACTTATTTATTTTCTTTACAAAGATTGTAATAGTGTGTGTTTTAATATGTAAAGATATAGTGTATGCAAGATTTTAAGTTTGGGTTTAATTCCTCTTTAAAGAGGCTACATTTTTCAACTTTAATACTACTAATAGAGGTATTTAAAGCACACAAATAAAAAAAAGCAATTAGAACCCTGCTTTAAATTAACTTTTTAAATTGTAAATATTACAAAGCACTGGTTGGATTAGATGACAGTTTGAAAGGATTTTTATTTCCCTGCAATGGAGGCAAACATTCTGTTCAGGCAAAACCCTGTTTACATTACAGGTACATTCAATTCAGTCAGGTTTTATTTGTAAAGCACTTTTATCAGTGTAAATCACCACAAATTAGTTTTACACAGTAAACAGTTTTGGTGGTGATGTGAACCTGTATAAAATCCTATACATTCCTAATAAGCCCTGTGGGGTTGTCAATAAAACCTTCCTGAGGGTGTGGAGCAAAACCCAGAACAGTTTCTAAAACTTGAATCTCAAATATCATCTCAGTGCCATGTTCTATATTATTAAAAAAATTATAATAATTTAAAAAAAGCTAGCTAATGAAGTTAAGATTTAAATAACTACAATCATCATGCCAGGATTAGTGCTTTCTCACCATGCGCGCGTGCGCACACACACACACACACACACACACACTCTACCCTGTCAGACATGAATATACCATCCAGCCTGGAACACAGTTTGGAGAATAAGGAAGAGAATTCAAGTTAAACACTGATATTATTTATAAAATACTAATTACTATAAGAGAAAACAAGCATAAATTACTTATTAAAATATAAACTCACCAAGAATCTGATCCTCCGAGAAGTCAGACTGGACATGTTCACAGAACAGAATAAAATAATCAGATTATTAGAGACTTTAAATGCCGAAATGCTGAATAACTTTAACTATGAACGAATCCGTTAGATGAAATAGACGCCGCGCGCACTACAGCTCCTGAGGTACTGTTAGCGTTAGCATTGTAAGCTAGCGGAGTTACCTCCGGCTTTAAGGCCTCTACACCGCGCTCCCTTCAGCGCGCGCACACACACACGTATATACATGAAAAAACTGAGTTTTACATGTATATATGTTACATTTCTAGTTTCTCAGACGCTTACCATTATGAAAGCTGAAGAGAGGTGACGCAAGCAAAAGGAGATCAAACCCTGAACGCCGTCTCCTCCTACTCCGGCACAGCTGCGGCTTTTATACATCACCGAATGACGTCACCGCGAGTCGAGAGTACCAACCAATCAGATTAGGCGCAACTTTAACTCGATAGATCATCTGCAGTGTTGGATAAATATTGCTGAAGTATGAAATGTACAGTAACGTATGGATGGTTTACTGTTATAATAATAAAAATTATTCATTTTTCAACAGGAAATTTATCATGTATTTATGTATTTCTCTTGAACAGAAACATTCCTTGGAATTAAGGAAATGGTGAAAACAACAATAAATAGTATATTGTAATGAGAAGATCAGTTGTAACAGACCTGAGTACCATATTCAGTTCAGTTGTATTTGTTTCACTTGACACGGCGCACAGCTTTATATAGTAACAAATTTGGTAAAGAAATTAAACTTATAATTTTTAACATTGACCTCTTTTAACCATATCCCTAATGAGCAAGCCCGCGGCGACGGTGGAAGGAAAAACTCCCTCAGTTATCACAGGAAAGAAACCTTGAGAGGAACCAGAGGGAAAAGGGAAACCTGTCCTCATTTGGGTGAAACCTGATAAAAATACAAACCATGTAGCAGAAAATTCACTATTATATATAGTTTAAAATGAAGTCCAGTATCTTATAACCCAGCAGTAGCACAACAGGATGGATCATAAGGTGTGATTTGTTTTTTTATTTTGTTATACTGTATTAATCCCACAAGGGAAATTTTTTGCCAGGCATTTAACCCATCGAAAGTGAGCACACACACACACACACACACACACACTCGAAGCAATGGGCACATTGGGGCGCCCGGAGAGCAGTTGTGGGTTCGGTGCCTTGCTCAAGGGCACCTCAGCCATGAAGGTGGAGGAAGGGAAGGTGCAGCTCACCCCCCCACCGCCACACACTTTTCCTGCTGGTTTGGGAATCGAACCAACGAACTTTCAGTCCCAAAGCTGCTTCTCTAACCACTTGGCTACGGCTGCCCCGAAAGCGAGCAGAGGGATCAGCATCAGCTCTTATTGGTGAGACTTAATTAAAACTACACGCACCCACTCACTTTGTGTTGCTTGAGAAAATTTCACCTCTCGTCACTCATTTCGGTGGGGTTCATTAACTTTCCTGTATGGATGCAGCTGAACACAAACTCACACATTCATTCACACTCACATTAACACCTATGAACAATTTAGAGTAGACAGTTCACCTAATGTACGTTTGTACTGTGAGTGTTTGCAAATTCTATTAAATAGTCAATATGGAATTGCTTTCCCTTTAGATTTTTGCAAACATTCAAGTCTCTTGGTTCGACTCGCTGAAAGTTTCTTGCATCCTGAATCAGTCTAAATGCATCCAATCGTACTTGACAGCCTCCCAAAGTTCAATGGTGTTACTAAACTTTCGTCCAACTAATATATGTTGGATGCATGCCCGAATGTTCTCTATTGGGTTCAAATCTGGACTCTGTCCTGGCCAGAACAGGAGCTCAGCTTCAGACAAACTATCACCATTAACTAGTAATGATGTATTCTTGGCTGTTACATACTTTTGCCGCTATACCTACACATATGTAATTTTAATGTTGGCTAATTTTTTCTTACCCAGAAGTGTACAACTCAGTGTCTTTAAGACAAAAGCGAGGCTTAGTGATTTTCACCATAACCCTCTTACCACTGCACCAACTCTTGTCAATAGCACAGCCATGGAGAGATAGTAAGCCAGTACAAGGCAGTGGTGGCTTTGTGGTCAAGGCTCTGGATGATTGTGCCAAAGGCTGGCGGTTCAAGCCCCAATACCACCAATCTACCACTGTTGTGCACCTATGCATGGCCCTTAACCCCCATCTGCTCAGCTGTATAAATTAGATTTTTAAAATGCAAGTGGCTCTAAATAAGGGTGTCTACCAAAAGTCATGAATGTAGTACTTAGAAGTATTTGGGCAGTATCCTGGATGAGAAACTTGACCTTTGACTAACATGTCTTGGTGTACAGACATGTTCAAAAATGTCTTCTGGTATTTTTTCCCTGAAAACATTGTGTACTAGAAAACCACTCGGAGAGCGCAGACCTCTAACAAGGCTGTTCAGTACCTCCATATGGTATTGTAAGAAATCCAGACAATAATCTGGATCATTGCCAAAATTTAATCAGTTGTTCATTGTATCATTTTTGACTCATCCTGAAAATTTCATCAAAATCCATTCATAGGTTTTTGAGTAAAGTTGCTAACAGGCAGACAAACAAACAAACATAAATACAAACAAATCAACACCAGTGAAAACATAACCTCCTTGGCGGAGGTAATTATTTGGTAATCTTCAACAACTGGTCAGGGATGAGAACAGCAAAAAGAAAAAAAAAAAAGCAAACCATGTGAGCCCTGAAGGGTAAAAAGGAAGTATTCAATTTAATGCCAAATCAGGTATCATCTGAGAGGGAATATTCTAGTGATTGGCCAAGACTGGTACCAGTCAGAAATAAAGATTATCACAATATGTCCAAATGTGTTCTTCTGATCATGATTTCAAAGTACTACTTAAAATTTCCTTTAATGGTCTTCAATATTTGTAGTGTAGTGGCTGAATAAAGGAATGTCCTCAATAGTCATCGTTCCTTTTCTTGTGAATTACTCAGAACAAACACAGTTTACAACTTGACACATGCTTCTCCCATATAACTCCCTGACACTCAACTTTACATCATACTATGTCTTGATGACGTCATTACAAATTGTGTACTCTTCTAACATGAGTCCCTGTATCAGCCCAGCATACCATAATATATAAATCAGTAGTGGACATGGCAATGGCAGTGCTGGAGGATGGTGAGTCTGGATTATATGGAGGACTGAAGGTCTTTGCCTCTGACACTGAGGCAGTAACATTTTGCTCAGCATAGATGGATTGCAATACGGTTATGTGACCAGGTGTCGCCCCTGGGTACGAAGGCTGTCCGCCATGCTGGAAGCCACACAATAAATTTACCATTGCAAAAGTAGACAAATGCAGTGGCTCCCTCACAGTATTTTTACATGCTACCCATCGCTGCACAGCAGTGATACCATGATAAAATTGCATTGTGTGATGGATTCGACCCTTACAGCTTTCAGAGAACGGAGTTTTCAGCCGAGTGTGCATTTTACACTGTGAATTACCTGGTACTAACTGTGAACGCCTTATCACCGGAGCAGATGAAGACCAAATTCAAATTTTATTTGTCACATACAAAATCATACACAGTACAACGTGTAATGAAATGCATATAACAATTGTCTTATATTATCATATCATAAAGGAAATTAAAAAAATTATAAATTATGAAAAAAAACCCTCCAATAGTTAAAAGACAGATATAAATGTAGTGATGTCCTGTGAGTGTGGTTATTGCGTGTGCAGAGTAGTACAAGGTATACAGGGAGTGCAATTTGTGTGTGCAACAATCAGCTGAGGTAAAATGTAATGAGCATGTTTAGGGTAGGTCTAGAAAGTCCACGTACTAGGAGTTCTGGTTGAGGGCCCGAATGGCCTGCTGGAAGAAGCTCCTCCTCATTCGCTCTGTGTTTGCCTTCAAGGAATGAAAACTTTTCTCTGACCGCAACAGAGAGAAGTGTTAACCCATTCAACTGAAGAAGTGCATGACGTTTCTGGTGCGTATAATGTTTACGGAAGTTAATCTAATCAGCAGACTCGCATCTCTCTACCCTGTGGTGATACTGGGTTTCCATTAAATAAATCACATCTCAAACACTTTTATACAATATCAAATATTCACCACTAATTTAATTTCATACACAAGACCGTTTACATTTCTAATCCAACACACACACACACAAGTACTTACTGAACATTTAAAAGAATTTAATTTCACCTCACTAAAAGATAGTGTGAGAAATAAAATGTTTTATTTCCAGTTCACAGATTTACAACACTGACACAAACCACAGCAAATATTTCATAATCATACTGGGTGTGTGTGTATGAGTGTGTGTGTTGTAGTAACTTGGACATTTCTGAAGGATAAAACAATTCATGCTGGTAGATAACACTTGAACTATTATTATTGTTGTTGTTGCTAATAATAATAATAATTATTATCATAAGGATGAAAGAGTGTTTAAATTCTTGTGTTCAATTTGCTTGATGTTGTGGAGTGGTGTCACTGCATCTCCTCTCCACATTTAAAGCGTATGAAATCGAGAACCCGTGCATTCTGCAGAGTGAGGTACTGTCCCACTGTGTACTGGGGTTCCAACAGGAAGCTCTGAGGCAAGAGGCGTGTCTCCGATTCTCCACACGAGACGTCCCCGATGTCCCCCAGGCTCAGAGGCGCCTCCCCCACGATGTGCTGCCCCAATTTTTTACCCAGTACCTCTCCCTGCCCCTCAGGTCCACCCTGGAACACCACCAAAGCTCCATAGCGCCCCATCGGCATGCTGCTCTGCCCCACTATTGCCCCATGTATATACGACCCCACACACCAGTCAGTTGGCACACCTATGGACACTGCCCGCCTCACTGAAATATTCTCACCCAGACGCCCTGAGAAGGAGGGAGTAGAGAGAGAGAGAGAGAGAGAGAGAGAGAGAGAGAGAGAGAAGGGGGGGGTACAGTTTTATTAAAATTGGAAATAAAATATTTATTAAATGTTAAACATGTATGAATTTAACTATGAATTAATCATAGTTGTTCTTTAAAGTGTAAATTTTACCACCATCAATTTTTCTATTGATTATATAGTACTTATATAATATAATAATTTACACTAATATAATAATAATTAATATGTTATAATATGGGGGCAGTGGTGGCCTGGTGGTAGGGTGCTGGATTACTGATCCCAAGGTCGGAGCTTCAAGCCCCACTGTCACCAGGTTGTCACTGCTGTCCCCCCAGTGCAGGGCTTTGATAACTGTGTTATCAAAGGTTCTCTCACTGTCTATGGTGAGAGGCATGTAAAAGAACCATTGCTGACTTTATTAAAGACTGAGATGGCCTGGTGAGCTGTCCAGGGTGTACTCTGCCCTCGTCCAGATTCAGCTGACATGGGTGTGGGTCCTCCCGGCGACCCTAATTAGAATTAAGCGGTTCAGAAAATGAATAGATGGTATAAAATGTTGTCTTGGGGTATTATGACACATCTGGACAAGGGTTACCGGGTCCCCCCCGGAGTGCCCGGTGGTCAAGCCCTGCCCAATGAGGAGACATGGGTCTGCCCTCCCATGGACCCACCACTTCTAGGGTGGCCATTAGGGGTCGGGTGCAGTGTAAGCTGGGTGGCAGCCGAAGACGTTGGTTCTGCCGGACCAATCCTCGGTTACCGAACTCTAACTTTTGGGACATGGAATGTCAACTCTCTGGCGGGGAAGGAGCCTGAGCTAGTGCGTGAGGTTGACCTGGGGACTCCTTTGCCATCCTGGGAGACTTCAATGCCAACAGTGTGACCTGGACGAGTGTGATTGGTAGGTACGGCCTTTCCAATCTGAACCCGAATGGTGTTGTTGTTGTCTGTGCTCAGCACGATTTGTCCATCATGGACACATTGTTCGAACATAAGGGCACCTTGGCACCAGGAAACCCTAGGCCGCAGTTCGATGATGGTATTTGTGCCATCGGACTTGCGGCCACATGTTCTGGACAGTCGGGTGACTAACCTGATCACCTAACTGGTGGTGTGCTGGCTCCAATGGCGTGAAAGTCACCCTCTAGACTTGGACTTGGTAAGGTAAGTCTGTTGGGCTTTTACACCCAAGCCTAGCATCAGGCTGGTGCTTATCCCCGGTTTCTGTAGGGTGAAGCAACTAGGAGTTTAACTCCTCCTGGATGGGACGCTAACGGTTAAGACCTTGCCCATCTTAGCACAATGGGGGTTTTGGGAGGTGTCAACGGGGATTTGAACCCAATCCATGATCTCTCGATCGTGAGCCCAGCACCCTAACCGCTACGCCACCGGCCCCACTATGACTTCGACTTGGAAGATCCACATATAGTTGGGGTCTCCTGGGAACGTTTGGCAGAGTCCCCTGTCAGAAGAGCCTTCAACTTCCACCTCCAGCAGAACTACTACCACATCCCAAACAAGGCCGGGACATAGAGTCCGAATGGGCCATGTTCCGTGCCTCCATTATTGTGGCCGTAAGGTCATCAGTGCCTGTCGTGGGGGCTGTCAAACTGAAGAAGGCCTATCGGGCCATTTTGGCCTGTGAAACTCCAGAGGTAGCAGGGCGGGTACCGTCAGGCCAAACAAGCTGCAACCCGGGCTGTCGCTGATGCAAAATCTTGGGTGTGGGAGGAGTTCAGTGAGGGCCTGGAAGGACAGGAAGGAGAAGACGTTCTGGACCACCATCCGGCCCCTCAGGAGGGGGAAGCAGTGCACCACAATTACTGTTTACAGTGAAAGTGGGGAGCTGCTCACCTCCCTGGAAGAGAAAGAGCTTGGGGGTTCAGGAGGGGGGTCTGTCAATCACTGGGGCGGAGGTCGGTCACAAATGTGGACGAGATCCTCCCTAAAAACCTCAGGGCTCTGGATGTTGTAGAACTGTCTTGGTTTTTGTCCCGGTCGCAACACTCAACCAGCTCTATACATTCTACAGGATCTTGGAGGGGGCGTGGGAGTTTGGTCAATCTGTCCACATGTGTTTTGTGGACTTGGAGAAGGCTTTCGACTGAGTCCTTCGTGATTGGGCTTTAGGAATATGGTATACCTGAATTGCTATGGACCATTCAGTCTCTGTATTGCCGGAGCCAGAGTTTGGTATGCATTGGTAACATGTCGAATTCATTACCAGTGGGGGTTGGACTCTGCCAAGGCTCTCCTTTGTCAACGGTTCTGTTCATAATTTTTATGGACAGAATTTCTAGGCGCTGCCGATGTGTTGAGGGGTTCTGGTATGGTGGCCATTAGTTCTCGTCCCTGCTTTTTGCAGATGATGATGTCCTTTTAGCTTCATCAAGCCGGGACCTCCAGCTCTCGTTGGAGCGATTAGCAGCGGCCGGTATGAGAATCAGCACCTTCCAGTCCGAGGCCATGGTTCTCAGCCAGAAAAGGGTGGAATGCACCTCCTGAACGCAACCCTGGTCCCTGGTGTGGTGTTTCGGGCATAACCAAGCAGGAAGAGACCCCGGGGTCGACCCAGAACATGTAAGAGGGACTATGTCGCTTGGCTGGTCTGTGAATGCCTCAGTGTCCCCCCCAGTAGAGCTGGAGGAAGTTGGAGAGAGGGACGTAATGTTGCTAACAGACAGACAAACAAACAAACCAACGCCGGTGAAAACATAACCTCCTTGGCATAGGTAATAATAACAATAATAACAACAATAATAATAATAATAACAATAATAATAATAATAATAAAGAGGTCATGCAGAATTAAATGTGCAGATGTGACTGTATGGGATGAAACATCAGTGCTGCAGGTATCACTCACTTGCATAACGACAGAGAGAAATTAAAATAACAAAGAAGAATTATTGGTAATAATTAAACTGAAACCCAAAATAGAGAGTCTCATACACCACCACTCAGACTCACACAAAATAAACACATGAAATCTAACACAGGCAGCAGAAAAACTTTCACTGTGCAAAACAATACCCAACATGAACTCATTAAAGACAGGTGATAGAGATGAAGGAGGAAATCAGTGAGTGAAAGGCGGTGAAGAGTAAAACTTATTGTTACCCTTTCCTTCCTTCACTCCAGACCAAGGTTGGGAAACTTAGAGGAGATTTATTTATTTGTTTGTTTGTTTGTTTGTTTCAACCAGGGAAGGAGCCGCTTTCCTCTTATAGCACCAGCCTCGGACGCATAACAATAGAGATATCTATCAGTAGCTCTGGCTTTATACAGTGTATAAATATATATATTATAAAAATTAAATATCTTCTGATTATGCGTTTACCAATAGTGAGTGCCAGCTGGTCTGCGACAGAGGAACCTTCTGGAACAGCAAGATTACAGACGTCCTCAGCAGATATCACACGCTGTAAACACACACACACAAACTCTTCATGGGCATTTTCAGTCTCTTAGAGCAATCAGTCCCAAAGGGATCAAAAATAAAGGTTTGTAATTTGCTGGTTTTTTAAGTAGTTATTTCAGTTGGAATCCTGAAAATTTTTCAAGTGGGAAACTCAAATTTTTGCAACATTTATCTTCTGTGTATATTCTCAAGAAAAGCTGATAGTTTTTGTTCATAATTTTTTTATTTGAAGGTACTCCATACTATTGTGTACTTATTCATATATGAAATTTTAAATAGTATGTACAGATTTTGGAACAATAACCCTCATTTTATGTATCTCCAAGTGCTCTAGAAGACTGTGAAAAGGCTCATCATCTAAGATGTTAGTAATGGTAAGAAGGTTCAAGTTCGAGTGATTACCTTCACGTATCCGCTCTGCGCTCTGCTCTGATGATGTTCCATCGTAGCAAAGGTAACGTCCTGCACCAGCTTCTGAAAAGTCTCATTCCTTGCCACAAAATCAGTCTCACAGTTCACCTATGTACACACACATAACCCAGTATATACATTTACAGTCAGCCTGATAAAGTAACTGGGATTACACTCACTACCCAAATCTGTGTGTGTTTGTGTGTGAGTGAGTTACCTCCACCATCACAGCTGCGTTTTCCTTCTTCAGCAGAGCGATGAGGCCTTCACAGGTTCTGCGATTCTCCAATTTACTCGCTTTACTCCAACCTTCCTTCTGAGCCTGATCATGGAGCCAGTGTTCTGCCTGAACACACACACACACACACACACACACACACACACACACACACACCATTACAACTAAACAGCTTTAAAATCAGAGTAAATATTAAAACTCAACAAAAAACACTGACACAAAATTCCCAAAACACACAAAAACACAAAAAAAAAAAAACACGCCCACACATACAGTGGTGTGTCTGCCCCCTTCATGATTTATTATTTTTTTATATGTTTGTCACAGTAAAATGTTTCAGTTCATCAAACAAATCTAAATATTAGTCAAAGACAACAAAAGCAAAAACAAAATGCAGTTTTTAAATTAGGGTTTTTATTATTAAGAGAAAAAAAATCCAAACCCACATGGTCCTGTGTGAAAAAATTATTGCCCCCATGTTAAAACATAACTGTGGTTTATCACACCTGAGATCAATTTCTCTAGCCACACCCAGACCACGGTGAGCGCCATTATCCACAAATGGCGAAAACATGGAACAGTGGTGAACCTTCCCAGGAGTGGCCGACCGACCGAAATTACCCAAGAGCGCAGCAACGACTCATCCAAGAGGTCACAAAAGACCAACATCCAAAGAACTGCAGGCCTCACTTGCCTCAGTTAAGGTCAGTGTTCATGCCTCCACCATAAGAAAGGGACTGAGCAAAAATGGCCTGCATGGCAGAGTTCCAAGACGAAAACCACTGCTGAGCAAAAAAGAACATTAAGGCTCGTCTCAATTTTGCCAGAAAACACCTTGATGATCCCCAAGACTTTTGGGAAAATACTCTGTGGACTGAGAGACAAAAGTTTAACTTTTGTGAAGGTGTGTGTCCCATTACATCTGGCATAAAAGTAACACCGCATTTCAGAAAAAGAACATCATACCGACAGTAAAATATGGTGGTGGTAGTGTGATGGTCTGGGGCTGTTTTGCTGCTTCAGGACCCGGACAACTTGCTGTGATAAATGGAACCATGAATTCTGCTCTCTACCAAAAAATCCTGATGGAGAATTTCCAGCTATCTGGTTCTGCAACAGGACAATGATCCAAAACCACCAGCAAGTCCACCTCTGAATGGTTGAAGAAAAACACAATGAAGACTTTGGCGTGGCCTAGTCAAAGTCCTGACCTGAATCCTATTGAGATGCAGTGGCAGGTCCTTAAAAAAGGCGGTTCATGCTCGAAAACCCTACAATGTGGTTGAATAACAACAATTATGCAAAGATGAGTGGGCCAACATTCCTCCACAGCGCCGTAAAAGACTCACTGAAAGTATCGCAAGCACTTGATTGCAGTTGTTGCTGCTAAGTGTGGCCCAACCAGTTATTAGGTTTAGGGGCAATCACTTTTTCACACGGGGCCATGTAGGTCTGGATATTTTTTCTCCCTTAATCATAAAAACCTTCATTTAAAAACTGTATTTTGTGTTTACTTGTGTTGTTTTTGTTAATATTTAAATTTGCTCGATGATCTGAAACATTTAAGTGTAACAAACATGCAAAGAAATCAGGAAGAGGCAAACACTTTTTCATGCCACTGTATACACATGCAAAGAAAGCACAGACAACACAGATGCATACATAACACACAGGAAAAAAATCCACACACACCCCCAAACACACACACAGAAAAACCAAACATCCCAAACACACACGCAGATCGAAACACAGAGAAATAAAATAAATTAAAAACACACACACCCCCAAACACACACACACAGAAAAAGACACAAACACACTCCAAAACCTCACAAAAACACACACAGAAAAAATAACCAAACACCTCTAAAACACACAGATTTAA
>JAQMYF010000006.1:82607-95863 GCA_030014195.1 Neosilurus mollespiculum | reverse complement strand
CACCCTAGAAAAATGGGGCTCTTTATTTTTCTTTTTCTTCTTTTTATTATTCTTCTTCCATCGCACTTAATGCGGCCTGAACGGCAAAGTGCACCCATGCAATGTAGATATCAAAACTTGGGTCTTGGCGCTGTGAAGTGTGCTAATACTTTTATTGGCATTTCGCGTTACCATGGCGACACAATTAGCCAAAAACTACTCCAAAAAATCCCATTGAAATGAATGTGGAGAGTTCAACAAACAATCATGAAACTCACCTCACTATGACGCCTCGCCAAGAAGCCGTACTTTCACATAGAAACTTGGTTGAACTTGGTTGAAAACATGGACACTGAAGTCAACATTTCTATGGTCAAAACGGCTTTTTGCTACCTTTTACGGTTTTCTCTTAACCTTTGATCAAGTGCCATTAGGATTTCTGAGTCTGTTTGTGTATTTATAATGGGTGTCAATTGCATGGAATGTTCTGGGCTAGAGTGCGTGATGTCATCATTAGAGTGTGAAAAAAGAGAAGATTATCTTGGAAAATGTGTGCTGGCTCTGA
Source organism: Neosilurus mollespiculum (assembly GCA_030014195.1). Taxonomy (NCBI): domain Eukaryota; kingdom Metazoa; phylum Chordata; class Actinopteri; order Siluriformes; family Plotosidae; genus Neosilurus; species Neosilurus mollespiculum. Next base: position 95,319 of record JAQMYF010000006.1, on the reverse strand, counting down.
CCATGTAACTTTCAAGTCAACAGCACTTGTAAAAGTGAAATGGCGAGCCTCTGACTGACAGCTGTACTGTGAATCGCCCCATAAAGGTCAATACAAAATAGAGCTTTTTAAAATCATATGAAATCATTTTGAGGGGCGAAATAATTTATATCACTGTGTTCACCAAATTCTTGGCTCTCAAAAGCTGTCAACCTCTTTGCAATGGGAAATACGGTTTTCAAATTAGACCAAAAGCAAGACGTGTGCCTAAGACATTACTTCAGTTTAAAAGAGACACGCAGCGTGCTGGCACTTATGAAAGCGAGCACTTCACACCGATAATCGTCATCTCTCTTTCTCTCTTTCTGCCATAGAAAAGAGCACAGCCACTTTGTACTGGCACTTTAGAAAGCAGGCTCTTCCAGATAGTCGTCATCTCTTTCTCTCTCACACTCACACACACGCGCGCGCATTCAATCCCCTCCTCTCACCCCCCCCCCCCCCATACCTGTTAAACAGTTAACCTTTTAATGGCACTCTTTACGCACTGCTCACTATCTTAACAACACCCTTGTTTTTTGTATTAATACTTCATTTAAATTGGTTTTAACACTCTCAACTACAAAATTCTAATTCGTTTGCCCCGCCTTACTGTGTCACAACCTGCTATAGTGGTCCAATCACCTTTAGAAGTAACTGTTTTCCTCCCCTCATCTGGGATTGTGTTCATGACCGGCCCTCGTTCCAAATTAATTGATTATCCCTGGTATAGAGCTCGGCTTAAACCCCACAATAATAGTTACAGTTAGAGCACAAATGCTTTGATTCTTTAATTTATCGCCACCTGTTTTGCCACAGCTACTTGAAACCTGTGTAAACTGTGAGGAATTTGTCTGTGTTCTACAGTACAGCATGACAGTTTTCACGGATTTTACAGCAGCAATTGCAGCCACATCTCAAAATTTCTTCTGGAATTTTCTAGTTCTACACTACAATAACAAAAAGGTGCAGAGCGTAACATTTAATTCTACACTACAATAAGAAGAGGGGCAGCACATAATGTTTAATTCTACACTAAAATAATGAAAAGGTGCAGAGCGTAACATTTAAATCTACACTACAATAATGAAGAGATGCAGTGTGTAACATTTAATTCTACACTAGAATAACGAAGAGATGCAGTGTGTAACATTTAAATCTTCACTACAATAACGAAAAGGTGCAGAACAGGTGCAGTGTGTGACATTTAATTCTACAGTGCAATAACAAAAGGTGCAGTTTGTAAAATTCTATTCTACACTACAATAAGGAATAGATGCAGCGTGTAATGATTAAATCTACACTACAACCACGAAGAGTCACATTGGTTAACATTTAATTTTACACTACAATAACGAAAAGGTGCAGCACATAATGTTTAATTCGACACTATAATAATGAAGACAGGGCAGTAGTGGCCCAGTGGTAGGTTGCTGAATCACTGATCTAAAGGTCACGGGTTCAAGCCCCACTGTCACCCGGTTGTCACTGCTGTCCCCCCAGTGAAGCTAACTGGGTTATCGAAGGCCAGCCATGTCGCTCACTGTCTGTGGTGAGACGCATGTAAAAGAACCATTGCTGACTTTTGAAAAGAGTAGGATGCAATGGCCTGGAGAGCTGTCCAGGGTGTACTCTGCCCTCGCCCAAAGTCAGCTGAGATGGGAGCCAGCCTCCCCACGACCTTTTAGGATTAAGTGGTTCAGAAAATGAATGAATGAATAAATAACCAAGAGGTGCAGTGCGTACCATTTAGCTCTACACTGCAGCAGAAAAGAGGTGCAGCATGTTTAATTTTACACTACAAGAAAATCAGAGACACACAGAAAACAGACAGAGACACACAGAGAAAGCACTCACACAGAAAACACACACTAATTATGAAGTTTCATAGCGAAAAAGAAAAAGTTTGAAGAGAAATGTAAAGTTAAATAAATTAACAGAAGAAAACAAACAACCTTAGTAACATCCATCTCATCATCATATGCCATGAGCTGTAACAGAGAAGTGAAGGGTGGAGTTAGTCAAGCACACACACACACACACACACACATACACCTTCATTACTGCTGTTACACACTTCACACAAAATGCATAAGAATGTGTTTTACACACACAAGCAGAAGTGAAGAATGTGACGAAATATGCAGTGTGTGTGTGTTGTTTACTCATCAGTGCATCATGAACACCTTTCTTTCCTGTGATATTTGTGATAAAATATTTTTGGATTTACTTTGTCATTAAAATTTATAAATGAAATAAAAGGTTGAAAAAAATGATAAAACTTATTATTAAATAAAGAGTCTCGATGTGTCTCCACAGAAGTGTGTACAGTGTTCAAATCCAGTAAAATGTTGTGTGCGCATGTTTCTTACCCTCAATGATCACCATGTTAGATACATAAAAAATGGGCACCTACTGATTTACGACTAGCTGAAGGTGGGCATCGACACTGATAGTAATTTCTACACTGTTTGAAATATCTACAAACAATAAAAATGACATATTTTTGGTGTATTATTCGACAATCACGGTTAAAGAGGAGCTGTAGTACTAGATTAAATTGCTTTTACCGTAATTAGTAGTTATTTAATACACAATTACACATGATTTAGAAGAAGAGAGGCACGGCCCCAGTAATTAATAACCAAGCTTTTTTCCAAAGAAATGGGTGGCGCCATTTCTGCCTAGCAGATGCTCTCAGATCAACCACTCAGAATGAGACTATGACATAGTGTGACCTTCGCTTCCGCTTGTGGCCATTTTATCATTGTGTTCTTTGTAAATGCTCTCCTGTGCATCAAGTTAACTGTGATCGATTTGTCGTTACAACGGCACATTGTGCTACCATTGACTGTATGAACCACACGGGGAGACACAATAGAAATACTAATCATTTAAATTTGAGGTGAAACTGCATGTTTTCCCGCGTCATGACTTGTGTCGGTGGTGGAATATCAACATGGGGACGTATTTGGGGGATATTGGCAGATATGTAGATGGGATTCTAAGGGACAAAAACACCAAATTTCAGATGTGTTTCATGGAGGGGATCCACATATGCTCCACACAGATTCTTCACTGGCATTCCTCAGGGTTCAGTAAATGGTTCACTTCTGTTCTCCTTTATACTAGGTCCCTCACTTCTGTCCACTAGATGTCTAGACACCTGAGTCACTAGGCGTCTTCAAATGATGGCTGAAAACCTACCTTTCTCGGCAGTACCTACATTAGCACTATGTCACATGCACACACACACTAAAACACCAACCTACTGAGTTTTGACTGAACCAGTCTAAGAATATATTCACTGATAGTGACCTTATAGCACTTATGTTAGTTGCTCTGGATAAGGGCATCTGATAAATGCTGTAAATGTAACAGTAATAGCTTATAGAGGGAGCCAATTGAGATTTGGAAGTCACCCCAAAAAGGCCCCCTGGCATCTTGTTTTTAGTAAGCCACATTATTTGCCTGTGTCAAAGGAAGCTAATCAAGTCTGAATTTGGGATTTTGATTGTGGTATGTTTATTTATTTAGAAATATGTGCAGTGGACGTTTTCTTTTAAATTTCCTTTAACTTATACATTTACAGTAAACAGTGAGGCTAGAATAGGAACTCAGAATACTATTTCTCTTGCTAAACATAGAATATTTAAAATGAAATGATGCATGTTTTCATAAAGGTGAATAAAAAAAGTTAAAAAAGGATGAAGCTTCCCAACCTTACTGAGATCCACGTTTCGACCCAAACTAACCAGAGATATTCCATATGAACATGTAGCTCTAGTACAAACTGATATGTGAGTGTTGCGCTGGGTGTTGCAGTCTGGCGTGGTGCAAACATGTAGAGCTGTACGATTCCTACACGATTCCTCTGTTTCCAACAGCTTGGAGTTTAATCACTATTAGTACAGACTGGGTTACTGACACCAGATAACACAGGACATGATATGTTAACTTGTTATGGGTCTAGCTGTGCTTTTGGGAGAGAGAATATGTTGCGAGAGAGGATGTGAGCGAGTGTTGGTGCTAGAGGTATTATTCAGAGAGCAAGTGCATATAAAAACCGGAATACACACCTGGAAGACGGGGTGTTAGATATAAAAACACGAATCAGCCGGAATGATATCCCTAGATGGCTAGTTCGGTTCATGCCTGCTAGTGCTATGTTAATGTAGTGTAGGTGCATATATCCATTTTCATAAATCTAAACAGCAGAAGTTCTGAGTTTTCACAATCGCACCAATCTTTGTTTTCCCACCACTCCAGTTCGGAATCAAATTAGCATTTTCTTTTGTTTGCCTGCTCGACACTTAGGCCTGGTGCTTGTCGTTTCCTCGCATCGTCCTCCCTCTGCATTGCAACATCAGCTGGCCATTCTGGCTCAAACATGTATCCCTGCATGTATCTTTCCTTTAAGTGATAACTGTGTATTTCACTGGAATATAACTAAATGCACTGCAGGCTCTCTCCTCCTAATTGATGTTTTATTGTTGTGGAATGTATTGTGTTTGGGTCGTGCTTTGTCATCATCCTGTGTAATCTCGCTGCAATCTTGCGTTAAGATGGCTGCCCGCACAATTGGCTAGACATATCGTAAATCGATTCAGTTTGCTGTTCCTGTAATTGCACTCATTTCCTTATTAGAATTAAGATAAAACTACCCTGTGAAAATTAAAGGGTACGAACAGAAGTCTGTGAATGGAGACACCGTCTGTGTGAGTGAACCCATTTTAAGCTGTGTGTAAATAAACTGCTAATGTTAAAAGTTGAATAAACCCTCCTTCTCTTACCTTTTCTCCATAGCCTCGATCTTTGGTCATCATTTCTCGAAGCGTCTGTAGAACTTTAATGCACAGACGTTCCTCATTCTCCTCCAGGAGCTGCTTTGTGTGTTTTATCAGTCTGTTTAATCAGAACCACACAAATAGTGCTTTAATCACCAATGTGTGAAAATAAGGCTTAATCAAGATCACCAGGGTTCAAGACATGTGTACGGTGTATTCAGAAGTGTGTGTGTGTGTGTGTGTGTGTGTGTGTGTGTGTGTGTGTGAGTATGAGTATGTATAAAATGTGAACTCGGTTGTGTTGTTAGTGTTTGTGTAAACGTGTGAAGCATGTACTTGCAGATGAATCCTCCACTCTCACACTTGCGATGAGCATCAGTGTGTTCAGGAAACAGCAGCTCTGGACGATGGAGAACATCCACCAACACAGACAACTCCGCCTGGACTAGAGGCCTCAAGCGCTCCTCTAACGCCGACACTATATCCTACACAAAAACACAATAACAAGACTGTAGAACCCCAGAGAGCACAGGTACATATGTGGACAGGTATCAATGTGTGTGTCTGCGTGCATATATTTGTGTGTATATGTGTGTGTGTGTGTGTGTGTGTGTGTGTGTTCAGTGCTGAATCTCCAAAAGTGTGTGTCCATGAACTAACTGATGAAGAACTATCACATGAATCTATGCAGAATTTTCAGGTAGAAATGGTGTAAAAAAAGAAATCACGTAATTTCTGCTTCCGAATTTCGCATTCAGGAAACACGTGAAAATTCTATGAAGGTTCCATAGGGAAGGAATGCTCACTGGGAAGGTGTAGACAGAATAACACAGGCTGTAGAGATCACATGGTCACCTGCAGCCTTTCGATGATGTTGCGGTAATCTCTGGAGGCAGTGAGGACCGAGTCCCTCCGAGCAGCATTACGAGCAGTCTGTCTCCAGCTCAGAGCCGTTTTCTGAACAATGTTATTTGACTTGATGAACAGATTATTCACCTGACAATCCAGATCCACTGGTATAGCTATCGCTCGGCCCTTAGCTGTAAAACACACTGAGATATATTAGTGCTCCTACACATACACACACACACACACACACACACCCAGTGGGATTGTTATGGCTTGGCCTTAAGCTGTAAAACACACTGAGTTATATTACAGTTCTTACACACACACACACACACACACACACAGGTTCTTTAGACAGGTGAGAACACACTATGTCTAGGACAGCATCCTGGTAAATTCTGAATTGACTCACTGCAGAAAGTAAACCTGTAAGTGTGAGTTTTAATACAAATATTTTCAGCTTTCACTTTATGCAATTATCTAATCATTTATTTAGTTCTGGGGTTCTCTGTACTCAGATGAGTTGAGTTTGTTTCTGAACATACATGATAAAGATTTATGTTTTTAATAATGAATAATTAATAAAAAGGTGGCACGGTATAGTGGTTAGCACGTCTGCCCCACAGGAAGAAGGTCCTGGGTTTGATTCCCGGGCTTGGGGCGTTTCTGTGTGGAGTTTGCATGGTCTCACCATGTTTGTGTAGGTTTCCTCCGGGTACGCCGGTTTTCTCCCACCATCCAAAAACATGCACATTAGGCAAATAGGTTGTTCCAAATCACCAAATAGGTGTGTGTGAATTGTTGTGTGTGTGTGTGTTGGCCCTGCAATGGCCTGGTGAGCCAAAAATCAAATTTCAAATCAAAGAACTAAACTGATTCTCAGACTCTCCGTCCTCGACTTATCTGCTCCTCAGGTCCGAACTGTTTTAATCCTCAACTGTTGTTCTCACACAGAGAAGTGCAAAATTCTTTTAGGTGGAGAGGAAGTGATGAGATGGAGGATGGGTGTTCAGGATGAGTTCTTACCCACATCACTCAGAACCTTGATACACGCTTCCACGCTGCCCTTCTGACTTGGGACCAGCCAGGTACAGTGATAGACCCGGAATACACCCTGCAGCAGCTGTACAAACACAGGCTGCCGAGTCTGAGACACAATCACACACACACACACACAGACACACACACAGAGATTAAACCAGCATCTCTAGCAAAGGATTAACATCAGGATATTCGATAAGCTCCATCATGACAAACATTCACATCCCAACTCCATCACCATTACATCCCATCCCATCATCCCATCACTCAGCAGCACTCTGAAGGTCTCTCACCCCATTGCTGCTGGGTTCAGGATTCTGAGTGATCAAAAGCTGTCCATTATTTTCCTGTAAGTGCCCTCGATCTGTCATCATTTCTATAGCAACATTTCAGTCACTCGTCTTGCGTACATTCCACATCATCAAATGCAATTCTAGTTGGATGAATGATATAGCATGACGTTCTTTAATTGTAATATTTGTTAAATAAGGAATACAACCCTTGAGGAGTGCTATTAGAGGATGGGTGGTACCTGTTACTCTGCAATGTTTCACACCCCATCACTGATTCATTTCCTTAACACGCACACCCTCGGGTGTTTAATCCTTTAGTTAAAAAACTGAGATCAAAATAAGTTCTTGAATGTTTTGACATTGGGAGGCAGCAGTAGCTCTCCAGATCTTTGGCTGCTGTTGATGTCCGTCACCTGCAAGCTGGTGCTCTGGTCAGAAAACGGCGAACTGAAGAAGGTGGTGACGATGCTCATGATGGTCTCGGTCACATGTCGCTCCAGAACCGTGTCTGCGTGCTTACGGTCACTCGTGTTATTACACACCTGCCGAGACAAAAGAAAGGTCATACAGAGGTTATATATATCACATGGGGGCCTTGATGCTGTTTAGACCTGATCACTTCCTGTCTGGATTGTATTTTATAACCAGATGTTATGTACCGGGTCTGAAATTTGAGTACACTTTAATATGAAGTTTCATACAGCAGCTTTCTGTCTTGCTCCTTGTTTTTATTTGGTTAATATTTAAGATGGATGATTCATTAGATATGTTTTTCATGTTAGTTTTAATCTCACTATAATTTTTTAAAAGACACTACTTATTTGAGGGGGAGTCTCTGGAGGGTGTGAGAGAGTTGATTATCAGTATTACCCCAAATTTCCAAAATGGTTCTCTATCAATCCAAACACAAAACGCTGACAATTCTATGGTAAAATACTACTACTACTACTACTACTACTACTAATAATAATAATAATAATGATAAAGAGAAGAACTTGAAAACTGATTGTGATGTTTCAGTAAATTAACACAGCCACAATGTGATCACATGACTCCTAAAGGTAAAATTAGTGCTACTGTTAATTTTTCTGATGCACATTCCTCAAGATATTTGGTGCATATATTTGAATGTATAATAATAATAATAATAATAATAAAATGAGATATTATGATGCTGGTAAAATAGCTCGTTAAAATTTTGTAATTCAATCAACACAGTCAAGATGGGTCTGCACTAAATCCTGCATCACTTCGACTCCCCAGGGACATATGCAAGAATCCTGTTTGTGGATTTCAGTTTAGCATTCAGCACCATCATCCCTGAAATCCTCCACCAAAAGCTCTCCCAGCTTACAGTGCTTGCCCCCACCTGACTGACGGGTGGCAGCAGGTAAGGCTAGGGAGCATGACATCCAACATCCAGTCCATTAGCACTGGAGCCCCCTCAGGGTATATCCTCTCCCCACTGCTATTCTCTACACAAATTACTGTACCTTATGGGACCCTTCAGTGAAACTTCTGAAGATTGCACCACTGTAACTGGTCTGATCTGGGACATTGATGAGTCCGCTTACAGATGGGAGACGGAACGGCTGGTCCTCTGGTGTAGTAAGAATCACCTGGAGCTGGACCTGCTGAAGACTGTGGAGATGACAGTGGACTTCAGGAAAAGCCCCCAGCACTTCCACCCCTCACCTCAAAATTTAACCTGCTTCAGAAACTGCTGATCACCTTCTACACCACCATCATACAGTCTATCCTCTGCACATCCATCACTGTCTGGTTCAGATCTGCCACTAAACAGGATCAGACTGCAGCGGCCAATCAAGTCTGCAGAGAGGATCAACGGGGCAGAGCTGCCCTGTATCCCGGACTTGAACTGGTCCAGGGTCAGAAAAAAGGCAGTTAGCCTGTCTGCAGACTCCTTAAATCCTGCTTATATCCTGTTTGAACTCCTCTTCCCTGGTAAGTTGTACTGTACACTGTGCACTGTACCAAGATCACCCGGCACAGGGACAGTTTATTTCGCCAGATTGAACCATAAACAACTTCTGTTGTTTATGATCCAGCACACCCACTTTGACCAAAAGGTGCAGGCTGCTTAGTGATACCTTGAATACTGAGGACTACTGCAGGGGGCAGAACTTTCTCTTACAAATCCCCACACTTATGGAATAAACTTCCAGTTAATGTTCGGGACTCAGACACAGTCTCTGTTTTTAAGACGCGGCTGAAAACCTACTTGTTTAGTCAAGAATTTTGTTAATAGGCTTTTATTAGGTAAAAGAGCAGATCTGGGGGTTCTCAGGCATAGAGAGTTCTGGTAAACTGTAATGTTGGGATGCTGTCGCTCCCTCACTCTACATGCTCACCCAGGTCCGGTGAAAGTGAAGTGGCTGACTGCCCATCGTTACAGGGTGCCCTCATGTCTGCCTTCATTTGGGTTTCTCTCTTTTAGTTATGCTGCCATAGTTAGTCATGCCGGAGTCCCTGCTTGCACCCAGCACTAATAAGCTCTTCTTTAAGCATTACACTGTTATGAGCATACCTAACAGCCCCCCTTTCTGTGTGTTTGCTGAGGTACACATGATTCTTCTGGAAAAACCCTGGATCCAGAAGTTCTCTCCAACTACAGGCCCAAGTCTAATCTTCCATTTCTGCCAAAAGTTCTGGAGAAAATGGTTGCAGCACAACTTCTCGTTCACCTCAAACACAATAACCTGTTTAAAAAATTTCAGTCTGGCATCCGCCCCGGCCACAGCACTGAAACAGCACTGGTCAGGGTCACCAATGACCTTTTGATGGCAGCAGATAATGGCTCCCCACCCCTACTAATCCTCCTGGACCTAACAGCTGCATTTGATACAGTTGATCACAACATACTCCTTCACTGTCTGCAATACACTGTTGGTCTCTCAGAAAATGTCCTTAACTGGTTCATATCATACCTCACAAACAGAACAGAGCATGTCACCCTGGGAAATTCAAAATCTTATACTCATAATGTCACCTGTGGTGTTCCTCAGGGCTCTGTGCTAGGCCCCATCCTTTTCACCATTTACATGCTCCCCCTCGGCAATATCATCAGCAGACATGGGATATCCTTCCACTGTTATGCAGATGACATACAGCTGTATCACAAATTTCCTCTGCTACCCTGCCAACATCCACACTGACTACCTGCCTGGAGGAGATAGAGGCATGGATGAAGCTAAATTTCCTCCAGCTGAACAGTTCAAAAACAGAAGCCATTCTTTTTGGTACTGCACACCAGCTCCGCTCCTCCACCATCACCAGCATCACCTTCTCTGGCCAAAACATCCCCCTTTACACATCTGCCTCTAATTTGGGTGTTAAAATGGACCCTCACCTTACTTTTGACACCCACATCAAACATCTCTGTAAGACCTCATTCTTTCACCTCAAGAACATCGCCCTATCCTGAAGACTCTTCACTGGCTCCCCATCCCATCCAGGATAGATGGCAAAACTTGAAAACCGTCCTTTTTAAAAAAGCCTTCTGCTAACTAGTGTTTTATTGACTTTTAATTTTCCTTTTTATTTTCCTGTTTTTCTGTAAGCACTTTGAGATTCCTTGCAGTATAAAGTGGTATACAAGTAAAATTTATTATTATTATTATTCTGGGATGCTGGTGATCCTGATCCTCCTGTTTTCTGAGTCCTGTGGTCTGTCCTGGTGTGCTGATGCTGGCTGGAGTTCTCATCTTGGAAGCCCCTCATTTCTGCTGATGAAGATCCATATGGGCTCAGATCTGCACTCAGTGACTGCAAAGATGACTTTTCACTGCTGGTGATATAAACTCTCTTGCTACAATTATTTTGGACTTACAGTTGTGGTATAACCAACCGGACTACATGTTGGACTGTAATGAAGTTTCTCTTATATGGTTTGTATTTTTATGGTTTCACCCAAATGAGGATGGGTTCCCTCCTGAGCCTGGTTCCGCTTAAGGTTTCTTTCTCGTGTCAACTGAGGGAGTTTTTCCTTGCCACTGTCGCTGTGCGCTTGCTTATTAGGGATGTGTAGGGGTTGTAGAAAAATATTTAAATTCCTTTTACTATGAAAAGCTGCTTTGCGACAATGTCAATCGTAAAAAGCGCTATACAAATAAACTTGAATTGCATTCAGTGGACAGTGGTGGCTCAGTGGTTAAGGCGACGGGTTACTGATCCGAAAGTCAGTGGTTCAATCCCCACTATCACCACTGCTTGGCCCTTGAGCAAGGCCCTTAACCCTCAATTGCTCAGTTGTATAAAAATGATAATTGTAAGTCGCTCTGGATAAGAGCATCTGCCAAGTGCTGTAAATGTTGATGTAAATTGAGCATTAAACAGTCACAGAGTGTCAGGAAAACCATTGTGACACTAACCACTGTTACACAATTATTCACTACTCTACCTCACCAACACTGGTTCACATTCAGTGATATTATCTCTTTTTCATGTTTGAACATATTTCCTTACAGTTTATTTCTTCACTTTATATTTATCTTTATTGGCCTTAGATTTTGTAAACTCCTACTTAAAAGTTTCATGTACAGTGAATAAAGTCTTTACAACGACCTGAAAATGACGGCTTGATCACTTTTCAACCACGTCACATCATTGATCCTTCAGGCAAAGTCACAAAAAAAATCACAATAACAGCTGTGCTTTATGGGGTCCTTACTCTGCAGATGTCCACCAGGAAGTCATCGAACAGCTTCCACATGTGATTACTGGTATAGATCTCCTTCATCTCCACTTCTGTGTCCACATAGCAGTGATTCAGAAAGTTCACATATGCCATTTTCACCTGAGGGAAATGAACACACTACTGATTCATTTACTTATTCTTACAGCTGCACCTTCATTCACACACACACACACACACACACACAAGCACACACACCTCAGGGATACAGTCCTCATGTGTGACCACACGTACAATATCGTCCAGCGGGAGAAGTGAATTACACTTGATCTCTGTGTAGACGTTTTTACCCTCCGTGCACATGGCCAACAACTCCACCAGATGAACATGGTACCTGTCCCACACACACACACACACACAATTCACAGTTGTGTTCCACAGTTAATCACAATCATTTCTGGTTTTTATTAATAGCAGAGCTGCATGGAGCTCCAAACTTATGCAAATGTCAAATCCATGAGCTCGATTTTGTCACTGCATGCGGCAACAAAATTATCTTGTTTAGTCAGTGTTTTTTCTTCTTGAGGAGAAATAAGTTTTTGGAATACTATTGAAAAAACAGTTGAAAAGGAGTTGCACTGTGTGTTTGTGAATTTGGAGAAAGCGGACGGAGTACAGAGTGCAGAGAGAGGAGATGTGGTACTGTATGAGTAAGTCAGGGGATGTAGAGAAGTATGTGAGGGTGGTACAGGATATGTATGAATGCAGTGTGATAGCGGTAAGGTGTGTGGTAGAAATGATGGACTGGTTCAATGTGGAGGTGATATCACATCATGGATCAGATCTGAGCCCTTTTCTGTTTTCAGTGATCACTGACGAGGTTAGACAAGAGTCTCCATGGACTGTGATGTTTATGGTTAATATTGTGACTTGAGAGTAGGAAACAGGTGGGGGAGGCGTGCAGTGGGTCTGGGCTCTCCCGCTGTCCTCCTCACTCTTCTTCCCCCCCTGGGCGTGTGGTGGGCGGGTGCCTTCTAGGGTCGGTGGTACCTCGTTGGCTGCAGTCGCTG
>JAQMYF010000006.1:72311-80234 GCA_030014195.1 Neosilurus mollespiculum | reverse complement strand
GCGGGGGGCTCTGGCTGGGGCTTTCCTCTGCCACCATCTGGGTAGGCCTGGGGTTGTCTTTGGTGCGAGGTGGCTTGAGGTCGTTCTCCGAGGTTCCTGCTAATGGCCTGGGTCCCTGGTCTGCCATGGTCTCCCTCTGACTGCTGTGAAGGTGTGGACTTGTAAAGAGGAGGGATGAAGGGTATATTGGTAGAAGAATGTTGAGGATTGAACTGCCTGGTAGAAGCAGAAGAGGAAGGATAGAGATATATGGAGGTGGTGAGGGAGGACATGCAGGTGATTGGTGTTTCGGAGAGAGATACAGAGGACAGAGCAAGATTGAGCAAGGTTGCTGTGGCAACTCCCAACATATACACACACGCATGCATGTACACAGGTGCGCACACACACATATACAAACAAACAAACACACACACCTGAGAGCACTGTTCTCATCCAGACGTTCCCTTTCAAGACGCATCATCTGCACTAATGTCTGGAAAGAAGCCCGATCGTTATAGAACACTAGGACATCCTCACCTGCAGTCACCAGCTTCATGTACACACAAACACACACACTTACTTGGTATATGACAATGGCAAAAATTTTAGTTTTGTATTTGTTCCCTAAATGTTTGTTTATTTTTGCAATGATGTGATAAATGATAGATGATAAAGTCTGTCACACTGCTTCCCACTAGAAAGCACCCAGGCATACTGCTACTGGTCAGAATGATCTCTGTGAGACTATTTATGAAGCCATTCTGTGCAAAAATATTGGCACTAATTTAAAACATTTTTTATATATAAAGAGCATTTATTCTCTCATGAATAACATACAGATTTCATCATCATCCTTTGCACTTTATTCCCTATTTATTTTACAAATCTGTACTGAGTAAAAAGTGTGACACTAAACAGAAAATGTTAATTATCTATCTGCAAATAAATTTTCAAAAATAGAATTATCGGGAGTAAAGAGTATTTCAAATGTATAGATTAGAAAGCTGCGTGTGTACGCACACGTGCGCACACACACACACCTCGGCCATGACGATGTCCTGACATTTCTTAATGAACTTGTTCTCAGCCTTGACGATGGTCTGCAGAAATTTGAGGTAGTGCACATTGCGTCCATGTGTCTCGATGCAGTGAACGAAGTGCTGCACAACACGATCATTAATCTCACTGCACAGCTGGAAGTTATTCATAAAGATGTGTTGCATGGTGACGGCCTCTAGGATCTGACACACACACAAATAATAAATGTAACATATAAACTCACTGGCCACTTTATAAGGAACTGCAGTTAATCCAATCAGTCAATCATCTGAAAGCAGCAGTGTATAAACACACAGTAACAAGTCAAGAGCTTCAGCCATCCTGTCACTAGCCTTAGACCTCTGCTGTTCTGAGATGCTTTGCAGCTCAGCATGTTTGTATGGAGTGATTACTTGACATACTGTAGCTTTCCTGTCGGACTGAATCAGTTTGTTCCTACTCTTTGATCTCTCACTTATCAACAAGGTTCCATCTACCAAAGTGAAGCGAACAGGATGTTTAATAACAGGATGATTAAATTTAACATCCAATATAAATAACTACTTTTAACCTAAAAGCACTGAATGGTCTCACGCCACATTATCTTACTGAACTTCTTGTTGTTTATGATCCACCACACCAGGGTGTGTTACGTTGGTACCAAGAACTGACAGACCCAAATGCAGGACAGACACGACAAGATAGGTTTGTAACAGGGATTCTTTTATTTTATGACACCGGAAAACAAGGTACATGAACCGTATACGAACAGTAGGCTGGATCGTGGTGTGAACAATGAGACGTGCTTTCTCTATGACGGCACGAGACAAGCAGGCCTTTTATCCTCCGGCGGGAATGAGGAACAGGTGGGATAATCAGGGCGAGCCTGTAATCAGAACACACACACACACACACGGGAGAGGAGAGAGCAGATCAAACAGACAGACATGACCTTAGATCCTATGGCGGGACATCACAGCACCCCCCCCCCACACTTAGGGCCGGCTCCTGACGGGCCTGGTGTCTCCGGATGCTGTCTGAACTCATCGATTAGTGTGTGGTCGACGATGAAGCTTGCGGGAATTCAGGAGCGTTCCTCGGGACCATAGCCCTCCCAGTTGACCAAGAACTGTCTCCCCCGACCCCTCTTGCGTACCGCTAGAAGCCTCTTGACTGCGTAGACTGGGCCGCCCTCTACCATCTTGGGCGGTGGCGGGGGACTGGTGGGTGGCACCAGACGGCTCTCACGGACAGTTTTCAGCCTGCTGACATGGAACGTCCGATGAATCTGAAGGGACGTGGGGAGTTTGAGCCGGACAGAGAACGGGTTAAATACCTTAGCCACTGGGAACAGACCCACAAACCTTGGGGCTAACTTCCTGGTGCGGACGTGAAGGGGCAGGTCCTTGGAGGAGAGCCAAACCTTCTGGCCGGTTGTATAGATAGGTGCAGGCCGGCAATGACGATCCGCTGCTGCCTTCATGCGGGCCTGCCCTTTAAGGAGCATTCGCCTGGCCGCGGCCCAGATCTTTTGGCATTTCCTGACCAAAGCATGGGCTGAGGGTACTGTCACCTCTCCCTCATTGGCTGGGAAGAGTGGTGGTTGGGACCCCTGGGCGACCTGGAAGGGGGAGAGTCCGGTGGCCACCGTGGGGAGCGAATTGTACTCCACCCATGTGAGGTGATCGCTCCAAGTGGCCTGGTTCTGCACCACCAGGCATCTTAGGCAGGTCTCCAGTTCTTGATTCAGCCACTCTGTCTGGCCGATGGACTCTGGATGTTACCCGGAAGATAGGCTAAAGACAGGCAACGACAAAACTCTTTCCAGAAACTGGAGATAAACTGTGGACCCTGGTCCGAGACGACGTCTGTGGGAAGACCATAAATCCGGAAGATCTGGGAGATCAGGGTGCGGGCGGTCTCCTTGGCCAATGGCAGCTTTGGCAGGGGGATGAAATAGACCATCTTCGAGAATCAGTCGACCACTGTCAGCACCACCTTGTTGCCCTTCGAAGGGGGCAGACCCGTGACGAAATTTAGGGAGATGTGTGACCACGGTCGGTGTGGCACGGGTAATGGCTGGAGGAGACCCATCCGGGCCTGTCTCGATGTCTTGCTTCTGGCGCAGACTGAGCAAGCTGCCACGTACTCCGCCACATCCTTGGCAAGGGAAGGCCACCAAAACCGTTGCTTGACCACAAACATAGTACGCTTGACCCCCGGATGACAGGATAGCAAGGAATTGTGTGCCCAATGTATCACCTGAGAGCGCAATGCTTCCGGTACAAACAACCGGTTGCGAGGGCAGCCCTCAGAAGTGGGTACCCCCTGACTAGCCTGCCGCACCTCCTCTTCTATCTGCCAGGAAACCGCTCCTACCACCCACTCGGGAGGTAGGATGGGTTCCGGTCCCTTGGCAGTCAACTCTGATTTGTACCGGCAGGACGAAGCGTCAGGTTTGGCTTTCCGAGAGCCCGATTCCCGTTCGGGGTTTGCCCTCCCTTCCGGGGATCCATGAGCAGAAGGGGATGATCTACAGATGGGGTCACAGCGCCTAATCACCCCCGTTTCCCAGATGTGAGGGTTGTGAGCCCTCAGCCAAGGAAACCCTATAATGAGGGGATGGTGTGTACAATTTAGGAGGTGGAAGGAGATGGATTCGGTGTGGTCCTCGCCAATAGACATGAGGAGGGTCTTTGTCCTGTGGGTGACCCGGCTTAGCAGCTGGTTATTCAAGGGTCAGGCAGAGACTGGTTGGGAGAGTGGCTTCTCCTTGATCCACAACCTCTTGGCCGAGGAATAATCCATCAGATTCTCAGCGGCACCCGAATCAATAAATGCCTGGATGGAAATAGCTTTGCCCTTGATTAGCAGAGAGACAGCAGTCAATGTGCGGGGGGAAAATGTGTGCATGTGTCTCTGCACTCCTGAAGCCCCGTGAACTGGATCTCTTGGCCGTACATGAATCTGCTCGATGGCCGGCTTGCCTGTAGTAATAGCACGCTCCCTCCCTCTGGCGGCGTTTGCACTCTTTCGTGTTTAACTTGGTACGACCCAACTGCATGGGCTCCTCCTGACCAGGAGGGGGCGCTAGTTCCGCGCTAGGTGGCGAAGATACCGGTGACCGAGGACGAAACTCTCGGTGCGCGAAGGTCCCCCTGGCGTTTCGGCAGCATTCAGCCTCCCTCTCCTGAAGCCGATTATCGACCCAAACCGCCAGGTCGACCAAGTTCTCAAACTCGGCTGGAGTCCCATGCGGGGCTAGGTGGTTCCAGATTTTTTAAAAGAAGCGGCACTTCTGCAGACTACTGCAGGGGGCAGAGCTTCCTCTTACAAAGCCCCACAGCTATGGAATAACCTTCTGAAAACGTACTTGTTTATTCGAGCATTTTGTTAATAGGCTTTTATTAGGTAAAGAAGCAGATCTGGGGGTTCTCAGGCATACAGAGTTCAGGTAAACTGGGATGCCTTCTCTTCCTCCCTCTCACATGGTCACCCTGGTCCATCGACAGTTGAGCAGCTGACTGCATTATGTTCACCTTGGCAGACCTTCCCTTGCAGTCTTAGAGTGGCTTTCACTAGTAAAAATCCAGGGTAAAGAAACAGATCATCAAGTTTTCATCAGATATTTCTCATGAACCAAAGCCCTTGATCTATATGATGTTGTACACGGAACTGCTGACACATGATTGGCAAATGACTGCAAGTAAACATATGCTACTCATAATACATGAGTGTATAAAATGTACACTGGTGCCTGAAAGTTTGTGACCCTTAAGAATTTCATACATTTTTGCATAAATATGATCTAAAACATCATCAGATTGTCCTAAAAGTAGATAAAGAGAATCCAGTTAAATAAATGAGACAAAAAGATTTTACTTGGTTATTTATTGAGGAAAATGATCCAATATTATATATCTGTGAGTGGTAAAAGTATGTGAACCTTTGGTTTCAGCATCTGGTGTGACCCGCTTTTGCAGGTCCTGACATTTTCCTTTAGTATTTGCTGGTATAATTTAGATTTCGTTGTTCCATCAATGTAGTCAAGCTGTCCTGGTCCAGCAAAACAGGCCCAAACCATGATACTACCACGACTATGTTTCACAGATGGGATAAGGTTCTTATCCTGGAATTCAGTGTTTTCCTTTCTCCAAACATAACGCTTCTCATTCAAACCAAAAAGTTCTATTTTGGTTTCATCGGTCATCAAGACATTTTTCCAATAGCCTTCTGTTTTGTCCATGTGATCTTTAGCAAACTGCAGACAAGCAGCAATGTTCTTTTTAAAGAGCAGCGGTTTTCTCCTTGCAACCCTGCCATGCACACCATTGTTGTTCAGTGTTCTCCTGGAGGACTCATGAACATTAACATTAGCCAATGCAAGAGAGGCCTTCGAGAAGTTACACTGGGGTCCTTTGTACCCTTGCAGACTATTACACGCTTTGCTCTTGGAGTGATCTTAGTTGGTCAATGACTCCTGGGGAGAGTAACAATGGTCTTAAATTTCCTCTATTTGTACACAATCTGTCTTACTGTGGATTAGTGGAGTCCAAACTCTTTAGAGATGGTTTTGTAACCTTTTCCAGCCTGATGAGCATCAACAATCTCCTTTGTTGGTGCCATGATACACTTCCACAAACATGTGTTGACACTTTGATAGATCCGTGTTCAGCAAATTAAACAGTGGGCCACTCACACCTGACTGTCACCCCATTGATTGAGAACACCCAACTCTAATTTCACTTTCAAAGGACCTGCTAATCCTAGAGGTTGAAAAACCTTTGCCACTCATAGATATGTAACATTGGATCATTTTCCTCAATACATAAATCACCAAGTGAATTATTTTTGTCTCATTTATTTAACTGAGTTCTATTTATCTACTTTGAGGACTTGTGTGAAAATCTGATGATGTTTTTTTAGGTCATATTTATGCAGAAATTTACAAAATTCTCACAAACTTTCAAGCACCATTGTATATATGCACATGGGAGGGAGAGAAAGATAGATAGATAGAGAGAGAGAGAGAGAGAGAGAGAGAGTGAGAGAGAGAACAGACAGAGAGAGAGAGTGAGAGAGAGGGAGAGAGAGAAGGAGATTGGGAGAGAGAAAGAAAAAAGGAAAGATAACGAAAATAAGAAATGCAAGGTGAGTTGTTTTGTTTAAGAGAAGATCTCCCAGCTCTTACTCCAGGGTTGAGGAACAGGTTAATGTGTTTGTGCAGTAGAGCCTGGTTTTGCTGGTTTCCTGCACAGAAGTTCTGGAGGAACTGATGAGCGAGGGTCATGATCTCCTGCATCCATACATCCTCACCCTTACAGACACACACAGGCAATAAATACAGAGAACAAAGCCCAAGGAATGACCATACCTGTCCCACACATGCATACATACTTGCACACCTTTTCATAAGGGATCTGGAGAAGTTCCAAGACCACTGAGTGAGCTCCCATGTTCCTAAGGAGACGCTGCTGCTGCTTCTTGTTCTTCCTGCCGGATAGACACTCCATCACACACAACCTACTGAGTCTCAGGAGGATCTATACACACACACAAACACACACAGCTGTGAATGTGATACACTGCAAATACACATCATACAAAAAGAACAAAAATAAACAGACCTAGGATTAATCCCTGGGGAATCCCACAGTCACAATTTTTAGCATGAATATGTGCTCATAACTAAACAAATAAACAAACAAAATATAAACAAATGTCCCCTTGCCTTCTTGACAAGTTGGTAGTTGGAGCTGCTGGTGGTCTCCACTTTGGGTTTGTTTAATCCATTAGAAATGGAGTCACTCTGTTAAACAGAAGATTAAATATTTAGTCCCACTTTTAGAGCTTTTAACAATGCTTCACAGCTAATCAACACAGATTTAGATCATAACTCCCTCAGAGAACATGTGAAAGAAACTCTGAGATCATCCTCATAGGGGTGGACTAGGGTTAGAACGACAGGGTTAATGCATTCATATTAGTCTGAAAAACGTGAAGCCATGTGTAATATGTAGTAAGTTTGGATGGTGTTTCAATTTCATCATGTGTAGCAGGAAAGGGCCTTGGAGTGATTATTGACCCTGGTCTTTCATTTGAAGCTCATGTAGATATTATTACTCGGATAGCCTTCTTTCATATCAGAAATATTGCTAAAATAAGAAATACTCTCTCTCATTGTTGTGATACACATGCTTCTTCTGAGATCGCATTGATCCTGATCCTTCTGCTTTCTGGATTCTGTTATCCATCCTGAGGTGCTACTACTGGTTGAAGTTCTGATCTTAGAAGCCCCTCGCTCGTGCTTATGATATTCCATATGGACCTAAATATACACTAAGAAACTGTGATGATGACTTTCTGCTGCTGGTGATATAAACTCTTTTACTGAATGATTTAGGACTACAATTCCCATTACAGTTATAAGAGAACCAACTATTTGTTTGTATTTTTATCTGGTTTCACCTAAATGAGGACGGGTTTCCCTTTTGAGTCTGGTTCCTATCAAGGTTTCTTCCTCGTGTCATCTGAAAGAGTTTTCCGTGGGCTTGTTCATTAGTAATGTGTAGGGTTTGTAGAGAAATGTTTAAATTCTTCATCAAATTTGTTTTTTCTATGTTTTTTTCACATTGCTTTGTGACAATGTCAGTTGTAAAATGGGCTATACAAATAAAACTGAATTAAACTGAATTTAAGCAGTTCTGTAAATCGCTCTGAATAAGGGCATCTCCAAATAAAGTAAATGTAAAAGGTGAAACATCACAGCGCACGAGGACGTTTTACAGTAAGAAAGAAAGCAAGTTCAGAAAGGCACAGAGGGTTGAAACGAACGCTAAAAAAACACAAAGTAGCATATAAAGTGAGTAATTTAATGTCAAGTTAGACGTGTTTGAATGAGTG
>JAQMYF010000006.1:64811-67311 GCA_030014195.1 Neosilurus mollespiculum | reverse complement strand
CTTTGCCTTAAGAAATGCTAGGGTTGTTTTCACTGTATATTTTGAATCATTATAATGTGCACAGTGAAGTGTCTTCTTATCAGCAGTACTTGACTGAGTCTGAGCAAAAAGTAGTTTTATATACACTTTAAAAATCATCCTCCATATTCACTTAAATCATCAGTAAACAACCTTCTTCTATTCCCATCATTCTGGTACAATTTCATCTTGGATTCTTCTGTCCAAATACTCATGTTCTAGAACTAGGCAAGCTTTCTATAAAAGTTTAATCTGACCCTGCTTGTTATGACGACTCCCGGACATGGGGAATATAACAAAACAGGCTTTATTAAATGCCAACTAAACACGGGCTCCACGAGCCACAAAGCACAGGATAACTCAAAAGGGGGAAAGAAATGAAACCTGCCTCAAGGGGCTAACACAAACCGACAAACACAGAACAAACACAAACGAGGAAGGAAACCTGCCGCGAGGGGCGGACCAAAACAAACTCAACGTGGAGAAATGTCCAGAGAGTCCGAGGGAACTTCAGGAGAAGTAGCACGGGTGGAGAACGCGGGAGTCTAGGAGAGTCAGCCACACAGGTAGGAGTAGCGGTGAAATGCAAGTATCTCCAGACAAGGCTCGACACCGGAGTGTGTCTCGCAGGGGTTTATATGGAGGAGACAATCAGCTCCGGTAATGAGGAGCAGGTGATGACAATCAATACTTGGGAGAGTATGCTCGCGGAGTGTGAGAGTCAAGGAGAGAGTTCGACCTGGCCGTAACACTGCTGTTCTTAAGAATTAAAACTCACTGTATTTACAGTGAAAGTCATTAAAAACTTTGTGACCATAATTTTGTCAAGAATAAATTATGCACATCAAAAACAACAAAACAATATGACCCCTGCCAAAGTGAAAGTCACAATAGTCAGTATCGCGCATGGCCTCTGTTTGCGTTGGTGCAGGCGGTGATTTGCGGTGAAACAGGCAGTGGTTTGCGGTGATACAGGCAGTGGTTTGCGGTGATACAGCACGGCAAAACCGGTCCCACAAGTGCTGCAACCGGATGTAGCGAGTTTGGATGTAGCTGTTTGGGAGTAGTCACCCTCTCTTGCCCTGGATGTGGCCTGTCATCAACTGACCCTGTCGTAATGTGGACAGTCAGTCAGGTTTCTGACGGTGGGTTGTGTACAGTCCATATGCCTCACTACCTCACTGAAGCTCAACCCAGCCTCCACCATACCCACTGCCCGGAGATGTTGTTCATGTGATAGACGTGACATTGTGATGTGCACTAGACTAGCAATAGTGGACATTTTTGAGATTTTATAGAAGCTTTTCAAACCACTCCTCAAATTGTGCAGATACACATTGTGTATTGCTCAAACTGCATCTGGTCCAAGGATTTTTTTTCACCAAGTAAATAATTCTATGATCATCCAGTTTAGCTGACTTCATTGGTCTTCCAGGAGTTATGGTTTTGTTGAGATCACCAATATATTCCTTTCATTTTTACTGTTGACTTGGCCGCTCCTAGTGTTTCTGATAGGTATGTTTGCATTGACATGTCTTTGTACCTGTTATTAAAATTTTCCATGAACAAATGCATATTGAATACTTGAAATCAACTCGTAACATTTTATACCCTCAAACCAACACGAAATAATAGCGATAGAGAAAACATTTATACAAACACCAAAACCCAAAATATACACTAACACAAAACACTTATATAAACAAGTGAAAATTAAGCTGGTGATCAGTCAAATGCTCAGTTACTCTTGAGCCTCTAACACTCTATCACAAGTGATGAACTGAGGCCAAATTAGAAAAATACTTATGAACTTAACTGTATTTCCCCATGACATTACATGTTAGGTCAGTGTTAATATATTCAAAACAGTGCAACTAAATTCGTAAATGAAATGCTGCTAAACTGTGGTAGCATTCCAGTATAATTCTGCAGAACTCTGGTAAGTACTGACTCGATGATGGTTATTTGCTCCATAAGTGAAGATCATGTATTTGAGGTTTTTAACCCTTTTATTCAGGCTGAACTGAGGATGATATATTGTAGTGTTTTTGGTGTGAAAGCCCATTTTCACAAAGATCCTGAAAAATAAAAATAAGAAATTGAGAACTGATATCAGGGGATGTATTTCAGGTAATTATTTCACTGTGTAAAGATAGATACTTAACCTGGAGAACAGAGAATTTGCATTCCTTCTTCTGAAGTTTACTCAAGAAAATTGTTGCTCGACAGAGAGGAAACAGATGATGTTAACAAGATACACCATACATTTCCTTCTTTTACGGTCTCAAAGAACATGCTCCACCATGCAATAAACTTTGTGGGGCATTTCTGAGCTCAAAAGACATGACATTGAATCGGAAGAGACCAGCAGATGTAATGAAGCCGGTTGCTTTACTGCCCTCTTCTGTTATGCCGGTACCAAGAACAGATAGACCCAAATGCAGGACAGAGACGATAAGATCAGGTGAAAACAGGGATCCTT
>JAQMYF010000005.1:30522223-30533169 GCA_030014195.1 Neosilurus mollespiculum | reverse complement strand
GTGTGTGTGTGTGAGAGAGAGAGAGAGTGTGTGTGTGTGAGTGTGTGTGTGTGTGTGTGTGTGTGTGTGTGTGTGTGAAAGAGAGAGAGTGTGTGTGTGTGTGTGTGTGTGAGAGAGAGAGTGTGTGTGTGTGAGAGAGAGAGAGAGAGAGTGTGTGTGTGTGTGTGTGTGTCTGTGTATCACAGTCAAGGTATCCGACCCTGTGTGTGTGTGTGTGTGTGTGTGTGTGTGTGTGTGTGTGTGCCATAGTTAGGGTGTCCGACTGGAAGAAGATGAGCTTGGAAGGAAATGAACTATGAGAAAGCAGCATGTGTGTATTTTTGCTAAATATAAACACCTGACCTGGAGATATGAGAATGTGACAGTTAATCTCCATCTCCAGTGTTTTGATGATGTGATCATGCAAAATAATTACAGAATTGCTTTATAGTCAGTAATAAACATCTGCTTGCAAAGTAATTTATTTAATCTCCATAAATAAAACATAATTGCTGAACTCTCACTCGATTTCTGTTCATCTGTCATCATGTATATTCTGAACATTGAACCTGAATCGATACTAACCTATTGAGTTCTGTGTGTGTGTGTGTGTGTGTGTGTGTGTGTGTGTGTGTGCGCGCGCACACACTTTTTGTTTAATGATTTATAGACCTCCGCTCAGTGACCTCAGTGTGAAAGGCATTATACAACCTCTGGTAATCCTGCACCACCTGTGTGTGTGTTTTGCATTCCATTCTTCCTGGTTTGGGTACAATCTTGAATTTCTTGTTCTATCTACTGAAGATGAGATGGTGATTTTTCTTGTTAAATGTTTGGAGTATAAAGTTCCATATCACATAACAAAAGTATTTCATTTAAAGTCACTTGAAAGTGAATTTGTGATAAATAATAATTGTCTATGTTTAAAAAAAATAATAATTAAAAATCTTACCCTGACCAAAATTGACAATTTCCTCATGGACACAGATGGTGTAAACATGCCAACTCACGTCTCAGTGACAATGTCATGTGAATCCACCTCACTCAAATCTACGCCAGCGCCTTCTTTCGTAGCTCTGCTAAATTTGTACAATAAAAAAGGCAGGTTGTTTGTGAAAGGGATTATGTAATTACTTGTGTTTATATTCTGTTCTTGACAGTGTTAACTGCAGTTTATGGCCTTGATTGTACCTTTTAAAGCTGAGTCTCTTACAAAAATTTTATGTGTGAACATAATGACCCTAAAGAATCTTGAATCTTAAAAGACTGCAATTATTCTGGTGGATATTTGGTGGGAGAGGGATGGTGGGCGGAGTTCACTCAAAGTTATGTCCTGATTTTCCTAATTTCCTCTGAGCCAAATAACCGAATTTAGCATCAACGCACATGACAACACCCTGTGCCTATGTGGGTTTCCTTTGGGTGCTCCAGTTTCCTCGCACAATCCAAAAATCCTTTCAGACCGGCACTGAGCTCCTCTGACTTTCCTGTGGTACTGCGTGTTGGTGAATCCAATACGTGCTGTAGTTCATCATCACCAACAGGAAGTTAAGACACCTCGGCATGTAAAAGAAATTTGGAACTTTCAGCATCACTGAATGAATAATCTAAGTGGGAGTTAATATTAGTGCATATATCATTGACCCTGGTGTGTGATCTCTGTCTTTTGAGCTGTTAATTTTCATCAGTTCTTAACTCAAATCCTTTTCTCTTTTCACCCGTTCCATGTCTTGTTAAACAGTGTTGGGATGATGTGTGTGTGTGTGTGTGTGTGTGTGTGTCTGTAGGCACCACGATCGTGGCAGTAATGATTGGTTTTAATCGTGGAATAATTCTGGCGAAGTTGCTGCAGGATGGCACATCTGTCTCGATGACGATTGAGGTGGGGCTTCAGCGTGGTTTGTGGATGAGTCACTACTCCGTCTTATTCATCTCCATTTCCTTCTTCATCATCACCACAGCAACTGTGTGTTACTTCATCTTCTACTTTGCACAGAGACTCAACAACATGCGTCGACAGAATCATAAACAGGTTTGCAGATTTGCACAATCACAGAAATGCAGCGTAAAGAAGTGTTTATTGAGGAGTGCTGCAGTGTCTCTGGCTGTCACTTTCACCTTACAGAGAGTAGGTTCTGGTTTCAAATCTGAGACAAAGGTGTTTGTGTGAAGTTTGGGTTTTCTCCCAATACTTGTGTGGGATTCCTCAGGGTCCCCTGGTTTCCTCACACAGTACAAAACCTTTCAAACTTTCCTGTTACAGTAAAAATTTTTCATCAGGTGGTTTTCACTTATATTTTCAAAGTTGCAATCTTTTAAAATGTGTTCAGTATTTTAAAAGGCCACCGTTTGTAGTTTGTTTCACTCTCACGAGAGTGCAAAACTGCAAGAACAGGATGTGGATGCGTCGGTTAATTATTAAACTAACTAGTGAACTTCTGAATAAAATCAAACTTGCCACATCTATTGATAATAGTACATTTTACACATTATACATTCTTCTATTCGTTTATATGACAAATGGTATATACCTCAGTGCATTTGATGCAAAACACTTCCATGTTTAGTTTCTTCTATATCTGGCACATCCCATTTTTTTGCAGTACAATGGGGCCACCGTGTGTGAGGATTTAATACTCGCTTTTTTACACTTAGCTAGTTTTGATGGCTACAGGCATAAATCGAACATGCAAGTTTTTATTAATTTGGGTTTAAATCCCCTTTAAATTGTTTCTTTTTTTGCAGAACACTAAATACCTTTCACGGCTCAGTGTAGTCCAGGGTGTCTCCATGTGTGTGTGTGTGTGTGTGTGTGTGTGTGTTGGAAATGCTGATGTAACACTGTGCTCCAGTAAATGCTCCCTCTGCAGTTCTGAAACATTTGGGATATTAAAGTCGCTGCGCTACAAAACAACACAAACAGTTAATTCCCCTGAGTCTCTGGAGATGCAGTGTGTGTGTGTGTGTGTGTGTGTGTGTGTGTGTGTGAGTGTAAGTGATGGAATAAAAACCAGATAAAACATGCCCTGAAGTTTGGAAAATGTAAAGCGGCATGTAAAAACCTGTTCTCAGTTCACACTGCATTTACACCAGCAGCTGTTCTGTTGCTTCTAGTTTTTCTCGCTACTTTGCATTTATTGTTTGTCCGCTATTTTAGTTCCAGTGAGAAATTCTAGTACTTCTCTTAAGTTCTTAATACAATTAAAATATATCACAGTCCTCAATCTGCCCATGTTTATGAATTTTTTTTTAGGTTGATTTTAAAGAATATTTTACCTGAAAACAGAAACCAGTGTTTCTGATTTGATAGTTTTTGATAGGTTATTCTATTCTTTTTTTTTTAAATTGTTATTTTATTTAACTCCACTAGGATTCAGATGTTATAATTTGCAGAGTAAAGAAAAGATTCAGGGTGAGGTCTGATAAGCTATCAGTGCTGTAAAGGGTATGTTATAAAAAACTGGACATTGAACAATGGGCTGCACTTTACAGGAGGAATAGTAAGCTATTATTAAATGAGGTAAAGTATGATATGTAGAATTATTTGATTGAGGTGATGAAGTAGATGGCTAAGGTAGATAACATCCTCCGAGATTGAATAAATCTCCATATCATATGAAAGCTGAATTCTAAGAGTTTTTTTTTTTCTTTAAACATTTTCAAATGATTCATACAAAATAAATGAGAGATATGTGATAATTATCTCTCCCCTTGAATAGAGCTAGGTACTCGGAAGTCTGTAGGGGTACCTTGCTGAGTGAGCAAAGATAAAGATGATTGCTTTATGTGCTACATGTCATCTTTCTGGTAAAATAATGTTAATAATAACTGTAAAAAAGGTTGTATGTACTCGCAGATAGTGAATAAAGTGAATAAAACTTTTTTTTACAATACAGCACACAGTCATGGTACTCAGACATGGTAATCAGTGAGCGCGATGAGGTTAAAATGCTATACAGCCAGTGACATTTCTGATTCATCCTTGACACAAAAAACAACAAAATATTAAAGTATTTGATGAAGATCTTGATTTTTTTTCAAGAATTTTATATAGCTATCAGGTCCCTGTGTAACCACAGTGAGAGCTGTGTCCGCATTCTCCTCATAAAGTCAAACTTGTCTCCAGTGCATACTGGACTTTGCCAGGGCTGCCCCTTTTCACCGATTCTGTTTGTGGTATTCATGGACAGAGTCTCCAGGTGTACTTGCGGAGAATAGGGTATCCAGTTTGGGAACATCATGGCTGTATCTCTGCTTTTTGCGGATGACGTTCCCTGGCTTCTTCAGAACACGACCTGCACTGGAGCAGTTTGCAGCTGAGTGGGAAAAAACTGGGATGAGAGTCAGCTCCTCCAAATCTGAGTCTGTGGTTCTTAACTGCAAAAAGGTGGATTGTTCCCTCCAAGTCAGGGATAAGTCTTTGCCTCCAGCAAAGGATTTCAAAGAATTTTCGGGACCTTGTTCATAAGTGATGGTAGAGTGGAGCGGAAGATGGACCGATAAATTGGTGCTGTGTTAACTGTGCCCTGGACCTTTATGGTGGAGGGAGCTGAGCCAAAAGGCAAATTTTTTGATTTACTGATCCATCTATGTTCCAACCCTCACCTATGGTCATGACATTTGGGCAGTGATCGAAAGAATGAGATCATGGGTACAACAGCTGAAATGAGTTTCCTTCAAAAGGTGTCCAAGCATAGGTGGGGTGAGAAGCTCAGACATCTGGGGGGAGTTCGGGGTAGAGCCTCTGGTCCTCTGCAGCAAAAAGAGTTAGTTAAGGTGGTTCAGGCATCTAATAAAAATGCCTTCTGGTCGCCTTCCTTTAGAGGTCCTCTGGACACATTCTACTGGGAGGAGGCCCCAGAGTAGACTCAGAACTTGCTGGAAGGATTATATATCCATTGTGGCCTGGGAACGCCTTGAAATCCTAGACCTGTTGCCCCTGTGACCCGACCTCAGATGAGCAGAGGAAAATAATGGATGGATGAAACTTCTGTGGTAGGAGGGCTGTAGTGCAGTAGTTATACAGTTTCAGTAAACTCAGGCAACTAAAGAGACATTTAAGTGTCAGATTGTATAAATTAAAATACAATACAACCAAAGACCAATGGTGACAGATTTTTTATGCAGTAGTCTGTGATGATGAAAAGCTGCATTCTTTCCCCCCTGCAACCCAGTTTCTGCAGCCGGGTGGTGAAACGTGTGTTATGAAAAGGTTGAATATGTCCACAAAGACATCATCAGGCTCTGATGAACAGCCTATCACTATGCTCCTAGGAGTGTTGTCCAAGCAAGTACTGGGCACATAAGTCAGAGAGAATACAAGGGAAGGTTCTTCCAGCTATCAGTTCTGTGGTTCATTTTTGAGAACCTGTAATCATACGTGAAATTAATTCAGCTCGTCTGGCAATGCAGTGAAGTTATGTGTTTTAATTCTGATCATCTCTGATGTTCTGCCAGCCTTCCAAATGTTCTGGGTGTCAGCGGTAGTGCAGTAAGCTTCTGTCTACACTCTTAGCCTTTTTAATGGCTCTATGTAGGGTGTACCTGGTTCAGGTTTTTTGGCTTTTGATAAGGGTACTGTAGGTTCTGCAATAGAAAATTCCTCTATAAATAGTCCTCTTTTGTGACAGAAACCTTAAAACTTCACACCTGAAGCAACGAGACAGTTACCTCAGTCCACATTTTAACACGTTTACTTACTGCAGGAGTTTACGTAAGGGATGGTCTGTGTAGTGATTTAGGAATAGGAAGATGTTTTCTTTTTGGTTGAGGTGGGTCCAGGTCACGGCCTTGTAAGTGGCCTTCATGCTTCTGTAAACTCATCAAGCTTTTTCTTTCACTGGCTGCAAGTTATTCACTGGGAACACAGACTCCAGGTTTGCAGGTTCTAGTACAGTGGTGATATCATTCATTAATCCCTGCGCTGTGCAGTAGTTTGCATGTGGCAGAATGTATGTACCTCAGCTGTATACATGCAGCAGTGAACTCCTTAGCATTAGCTCTACAGCAGGTATCTGCCAAATACCGTAAATGTAAATATATATCAAAGTGTGTGTGTGTGCATGTATAAGATAACATATATAATGAGAGCTGTTCCAAGTGGCCTTCTTTGACCCATCAAAAAAACATCCCCAAACCCAGTTACGAATTCGTATTTAACAGTGTACTGACCTCTTTTTATAATTTAAAAATATATTCAAGTAGCATGGGGTGAAATTTCTTCATCTTTCCTTGACAAATTGACAGCTAGAATGTTAAAGGTCTTCAAGGCTGTAATAGAAATGAAGGATTTTTTTGATGAAAGCACAGTTTGAAGGACAAAATTATTATTTAGAGTAAAAATTATTTGTAACATTTACATTTACATTTGTAACCTTGTCAATGTCTTGACTGTAGTTCATACTCATTTTGCATCTCATTTGATGGAGGTAAGTTTGTGTTTTCATTGAAACATTTCTGTGTTAACAATTATGTACGTATGTATGCCTGTGTATATATATTGTATACAGTACTGTGTATGTAAAACTGGTTTATTTTGTGATCCACACTGTGGTGCTCCTCTTCTACAGGAGATACAGTATTATAAACAGGCCAGATTTTCACTTTCATTGAGTTTGTGTGTGTGTGTGTGTGTGTGTGTGTGTGACTCCAGAAACAGATGAAGGTAAAAGCAAAGAAAGCAATTGGTCAGCTTAAGGTTCGCACACTCAAACAAGGAGATCAGGTATGTGGTGTGTGTGCATGTCTATGTGTGTATATAGTTGTGTTTGCATTTTTTTAGGTGTTTGCCCTTTTATTTCTGTTGATGTTATTGAGAAACTTCAAAAACTGTAGACATGACTTGTTTACATTCAGAGATGTGTGTCTGTAGGAAACGGGATCAGATGCTGATTCATGTGCTGTGTGTATTGAGTCATATAAGCCAGGAGATGTGCTCTGCATCCTTACATGCAAGTAGGTCTCTTTTACTGTATCATTTACTGTATCATTCACAAGTCTCTGGAACAGAACAGTGCATACTCATCACTATACAATCACTTAATTAAATTTTCATTTATAGAAGCATCTTTCAGTCGACATTATTAAAACAGCTTTACAGAATTCTGGATATTAAAAATAAATTAATTTTTATAAATTAAAGACTTTGCTGGAAGTCTGTGGTGGAACTAGAGAGAAAAAAACATGAGACAGCATGAGGAAGAAACCTTGAGAGTCTTAAGTGATTGAGAATTAAGTCTAAACTTTTCTTAGCTAATGCCATCTTTATGAAATAACCTTACCCAGAATTAACATGCATAGAAAAAGAAGCAAAGGGCCTCAAGTTGAACTTTGTGGAACACCAGTTGCGCCTACATATAATGATAATGATCAATTAAATAAGACCTGAACCAGGATAGGGCTGTTCCCTTAACTCCAGCATTTTCTAATCTATCAAGGAGAATAGTATGATAATAGTATCAAAAACTGAACTAAGGTCAAGTAACACAAGCCAGGAGAAACAAGTATGATCAGTGGCCAGTAGTACACCATTTATTACCATAGTGGGTCCCATTTCTGTGTACGCTCACACAATCACCATAATCACACAAAAATACAATAATCACACAGTCGCCATAATCACACACTCAGCATACTCACATACTTTCCACAGTCACACACAAATACACTATAAAAACACCCTCAATATAATCACACAAATACACTAGAATCACACTCATTACAAATTACACAAATATACTTTAATCACACACATTACAAGTCACACACACTATAATCACACATTACATATCACACACAAATACACTGCAATGTGAATTATTGCTGACATTCCCTACAGTAGGACTGCACTGTTTACTGCAAATAGATTTGAGTTATGTGGAAAAATACACGAAGACACACACAGAGATAGATACATACAGAAACTGAACCTGAAAAATGTGTGTGTGTGTGTGTGTGTGTGTGTGTGTGTGTACAGTCATTTATTCCATAAGGCATGTGTTGAGCCATGGCTAATGGAGCACAGGACCTGTCCAATGTGCAAACTTGACATCCTCAAAGCACTCGGAGTAGAGGTGAGGTGTGTGTGTGTGTTGTTGTTGTGGCGAAAATATCCAGTTCATGACAGAGGAGGTTCAAATTCACTTTTCAGATATTTATTTAGCCTTTAGTAGCATTTATTTAGCTTTACGTAGCATACAATCAATCACCCTCGGACCCTTGGACCTCAGACATCTTCTAGCTCTGATTGGACCCCCAAGTTCCTCCTCATGCTCATGTGTAATTCCTAGACCCTGAGTGGTCCCTCAAGACCCTTTTATATCTTCAAGTTCACCATCTTTTCAGTTCGCCACCATTAATTTCTGGCATTACTTGCTGAGATTGTTTACTTTAGGCTTATCACTATGTTGAGGCTAGCTTAGCAAAAAAAAAAAAAAAAACCAAACAATTACTTCACTGTTTCTTAACCCTGTAGCTGCCACCTGTCTTTATGTGACCTTGAAGATCTTAGCTCAATGCCACCTGCTCGAGCTCCCAGAGCTGAGAACATTGTGTTGTCATTGAGCAATCCTTGTACAGAGTGGAATGAAAGAAAATAAAGTAATCCTACACTCAGTTCAGTGAATAAACTCCTCATACAATAGTCAAATAAATCATCTAATAATGAAATAGGTGTAATCACTAACTTTTTTAGATATTTTTTCATTAGAGATGACTTCATTGGACAGTTCTCTGTTTCAAGATTACAAATGTCTTTAAATAAATATTACAATTTCTGTGTTCGTATTCATGTTGATGCTGTTAATGATCAATAATTAATTCCAGTATGTGATCGGGAAATCCAGCATAAGATTTATGGAGGATCAAATATGATATTATGACATTACATAGTGGTGGGCCGCAGGCCTTCCTCAGTTCATGTGTCCAAAAAACACATGGCGCCCCTAGTGGCACCTGATACATCTGATTTTTTTTTTTTCCTCCACAGTGTGTGTGTGTGTGTGTGTGTGTGTGTGTGTGCGCAGTTAGATTCATGACTGAGTTTAACATCTCTCTCTGTAGATGGAAGATGAGGAACATCAAATGCCGACTGTCACGTCTGCTTTGCATTCGTTTTCCAGCAGCGCTGAGTTCTTCAACACACACCCCAACTCGGAGTCATACCCACACAGTGATGATGCCTCTTCAGGGTTTGAATACCCTCGTGTAATGGAGCAGCTGGGTGTGAATGAACACACACGTGAAGGTAAGAAATACACACACACACACACACACACACACACACACACACACAGAGACACCTTATTTCTCACTGCCTTGTTGAATTCAAGAAGCTGCCACCAATAAGCTAATTTGTTCACTTTGTGTGTGTGTGTGTGTGTGTGTGTTATGGGACACTATATGGGTAAATACACTCATCTGACCAAATAAAAAGTTGCAGAAGTTCATTTCATTCAACCGTCAGAGGGAGAATCCAAATGTTCTTGTCCTGGGTTCCATGCATACGTAGTGTCAGGACATCTGTCCTGGTTCATATATACATACAGGGTACTCTTTCATACATGGGTACTACACACTGTAAGGGTACTTATCATTGACTGTGTGCTCTGTTATGCTCTATTATGATTGGGTTTGTGACTGTGTGCTCTGTTGTGATTGGTTTACAGGTTTGGAGGCAGTGTGTGTGGAAGTGCCACCACACTACGATAACCCCGCCTTTGAAAACGAATCTCGTAGCTAGAAGACAAGCAGAACACACTATAAACTCACACAAACACACACACTATACATACGTCAACAGTTACATTACTTAATGTCTGTGTGAGAGTAAATTAATTAATGACCTCATGGTGTGGTTAAATGGAGGACAGTGTAATCTCTCTGTTCTTTATTTGTGTGTGTGAGAGAGAGAGATAGTAAATTTTTCATGTGATGGTGGTTCCTGGTTCAGTGCGGGTGGAAGATTGTGGTTATAAATGTAGTTATACTAATGAGATTATACTCAAGTGCCACCCTCACAAACTTGGACACACTCACTTCTTGTTTTTCCAAAGAATCTTTAAAAAAAAATCTTATTTTACTACATATTTTGCAAAATAAATAAAAAATTGTCTTTTATATATGTGTGTGTGTGTGTGTGTGTGTGTGTATGTATGTGTATATATATATATAATAGAGAGTGCTTCACAGTGTGACCTTATTGGTATGTTTTATTCTCTATTAATCTGAATAGTTAAATGAGAAATGTGATTTCAAACAAATTATATTGATATGAAAATGTAAACTGTAAATAAAATCTTTTATCACAGAAGTGTGTGTTTGTTTGTGAGACCACTTCATTCCTTGGCAGGAGCTGAGGTGCTGATGTTGTTGTTGTTGTATCTGGAGTATCAGTTTGAAGAGTGTATAATTACAGCATTTCTCCATTGTAGATTATTTAGTTTAGAAAAATTTTTGAAATACATTTTGAAAATTGCTGCTGTAAAAGGAAACAGTTTCTGATTTACTGTTGAATTAAGGAATAAATTATCTTTATTGTTATATTTAGGTACAGTGAAATTTCTTATGATTACTCTCAAAATGTGTGGTGGTGGGTGAGTGAGCAGCACCTTCCCTTCCTCCAGCTTCATCGCTGAAGTGCCTTTGAGCAAGGCTCCTAACCCCCAACTGCTCTCGGCGCACCAATGTGTGGCAGCCCTTTGTTCCGAGTGAACTTTTATAATTAACAGTGTCACAAAGCAGACACATACAGCATTTAGCAGATGCTCTTATCCAGAGTGACTTACAGAAGTAACATATATTTACTATCAGTAAATATATTCTTATATATTCAATTTAATTCTAATATATACTGGTTTGTCAGGACACAGACTAGGTATACTATCGTGTGTGTGTGTGTGTGTGTGTGTGTGTGTGTGTGTGTGTGTGTGTGTAAAACAGTGCTAATCTAAGTACTTCCAAAAAAGGTA
>JAQMYF010000005.1:30475928-30488661 GCA_030014195.1 Neosilurus mollespiculum | reverse complement strand
ATGATTTGTTATTATTGTTTATGTAAATGAGTAAAATTGAATCGTGAATAAAGGTCAGAATGTTTGTGTTTGGAAACTGATCCACAGCTCATTCTGAATAATATGTGTAATTATAGGAGATAAATGAGAAGAGAAATAGATGACCAGATAAATCTGCAGCCAGGCAGAAAGATGAGTAATGTTAAGTGTTTGAAGGAAAAAATATTTCAGGTCATCCGGGAATAGCGCATTTCCCATGATTCACCTCCGACTTTTGACCCTGCACCTGTCAGGATACTTATAGAACAGGCGTGGATGAGGTGTGTCCCGTTCTGTTTCTTCTGGTGCTGAGTGATTATCACGAAGTACATTAAATCATCTCATCAAATTTGAAACTGTTAGGAGCACTTGTGAGAGGAGGGACTGTACAATTATCACTACAATAAATTCTATGCCAGATTTATGTCAGAGCTGAGAGTTGTGTGTTTACTGCATTCACTCTAAGTTGTAACTTGTAATTCCTCATGTTCTACCAGTAACAAATAAAAATGCTGCATCAACTTAACACCTTGGGGTAGTCTTTACAGAGTGACACACTATCAACATTGTTCTCTGATTTTAATCGTGTTCATACCAACATAAGCTTTGGATCAGTTTATTCTCACACAGTGTTCATTAAAATCTGTAACGTTAAAAAGCTAATTATCGACATTCGCGTTATCATTAAGCTTAAACAGCCAGCTTGTCGGGATACTAATAAATGTTGTCTGCTTTCTAGCTGTTGCTAACACTACTGGCTATTTTTCACTAGCTGGCCTGTTGCTGGTTGGCTTATTGCAAAACTACTGTTGTTGTTATTGTACAGTTTCAGTCCAAACTGTTGCCTGAATGTTTGAAGGTCGCTGCAGTGGAATAGGACCAGTAGATTTTGAGAGAGTGAAGGTAAAGTAACAAACAAAACACACGCTTTCATATATAAGTATTCAGGACTTTGCTCATAAATTTAAACTAAAATGATTTGACTGATTTAAACCTTTTTAAACTGGGGAGTCTATTATAGATAGTGTCTGTACAACTTTGTGTTATGATTTGTGCAGTTGTTATACTGTGTTTGCAGCATCAAGAGATAAAGAGAAAATGCTTTAATCTGGACCTTTTAGAGTGTGTATGTGTGTGTGTGTGTGTGAGAGAGAGAGAGAGAGAGAGAGAGAGAGACTGGTCAATGAACAGGTGAAGATTTACTTGAAACTCAGATTTTATTAAGAAGTGTACAACACTGAAAGATGATTGGCTCAGACTGCAGTGGTTACCATAGCAACAGTACACATTTTAAACACCAATAATGTTTGGGAATTCATTAAGATTCAATTTAAATACAATCAAAAATAAACTCACTGCCCAACAACCAAATTACACATCATATCAAGAAGAAGAAGAAAAAGAAGAGCACTTTGACGTTACTCCTAAAGCCCCATTAGCATCACAGCTAATACTGATCTGAGTGCTTATGAAGTAGAATGAATTCTTGCAGGTAATTAGTATGCAATCCTGGTAAAAAAGATTTTACTAATATATTAATATAAAATATTTTGGACAAATTAGCAGCAAGATAGCTACTGATAGCATAAGATAGCATGTTAGCAGCATGGTAAGCTTTAGTAAACTTTATCACAAATACCACAAATATTGTTAAACTAGAACAAAAACTTTCAGTATAAATGTGCTAGTACCAAGTTTAAAGTCTGTTTATTAGAAGAATAAAAATCGCTTGTACGCTCAAAGTAAATCTATTTAAACTCCAGTTTGGGCTCCTGAGTGGTGCATTGACAAGGTGCCGAGATCGCTAGTTCGAATCCAGATTGATTCCACAGCCATCCGTGACCGAGCTAATTGGCCGAGCTCTCATGGGGGAGGGATGGCGTACGGTCTCTTCCCTGTCACTCACAGCGGTCACCAGCCAATCATGGGCGTCCGTGAGCTCATTCGTACGAGGGGGCGGATAGCGCTTTCCCTCCGAGTGCAAATATGCATAAGTTCGTAAAGTGGCAGGTCACGCAGGGGGCACGTGTGTGCTTCCACCCCTCTCTGGTTGGTGGTGGTCGTGTGATGGGAAGGCAATACTTGACAGGTGGGAATAGGATACGACTAAAATTAGGGGAGAAAATGAAAAAATTTTTTTTGTACATTTATTAATTAAAAAATAACCTCCAGTTTATCCTGAGCAGCGACCAAAAGTCCAAATAATGACATGCTGTAGATGGAGACAGTTTATTAATTACTGCTTTAATACAACACTATAAACAAATTATTTTAAGGGAAATCACACATCAATAATAAAAAAAAAAGTTGACCCTCCTGAAAAATCCAGTTTAATCTGAGCAGCTTCCAAAAGTCCAAAAATTGTGATCTGATCAATCACTTTTACGGTTTACTGAATAAAACTATCCAGAAACACAACGATGCCTTAGCATCAGTTATTTAGAAATGATTTTCATGGACAGTATTTAGTGGTGTGTGGAACAGCTGTAAGCTGCTCAGATGGAGTCAGACTTTTTAGTGGTGTAATACTAATGAAAATATTAGCAGTGCGGTACATTCTGCTATAGTAGTGCAAATACTAATACATTAGCATTGCGTCGAATCCTGCTGCAGTTGAATAAAGGCTAATGGGGCAGTGGTGGCCCGGTGGTAGGGTGTAAGTAGTCTTAAATTTGTAGTTGTTTTTTCTATTTTATGTAATTTTTTTTCTTCCTCAAATCTTCAGATCGTCCAGCCTACTTTTGTTGTTGCTATAGCGACTAGCATAGCTTGGCCTGCGCTGGTAATATGGTGATCCAGGGGCGGAGCTTGATGTTTTCTTTACCCTGGTTTCATCAGGTTTGTTTTCCACAGTGTTAGGTTTGGTCTCTGTGGTGATCCGCTCTACGGCAAGATTGTCAGTGTTCTGCTTGTGGGCGGAGCGACTACCGTACGCAGGAAACGATCCATCAGCTTCTGGCAGTTTGTACTGATGCTCAGGGGGTGGGGCATGGGTGGGGAAATAGGGGTAACTGGCAACAAATGGAATGACTGCTTCTTCACTGGGCGTTTTGGAGGAAGAGTCAGAAAAAGAATGGTGAAATCGGAGACCTTGGCGGCACTTGGTAAAGCCAAGGTGGTACATCTCCACTAAATTGAGGAGAAGTGACAAACATGCTACAGCTAGCATGAACAGGATGAAGATGGTTTTCTCTGTAGGGCGCGAGATGTAGCAGTTTACAGTATTGGGACATGGCCAGCTACTGCATGTGTACATGGGCTTGAGCTCAAAGCCATACAGGAAGTACTGTGCCACCAAGAAACCCACCTCCAGCAGCGTTTTAAAAATGACATTTAACACATATGTGCGAAGCAGCGCCCCCTGCAGCTGGATCTTCCCCTGTTCATCTCGAATAGTTGCTGTGACCTTCCGTGCTTTCCCAGAGCCGTCCTGTTCCAGACGCTTATGTTTATCCTCCATGCGCAGCAGGTGCAGGATGTGTCCCAGGTATATAAGCGTGGGCACAGACACAAAAATGATCTGCATGACCCAAAAGCGAATGTGCGAAATAGGGAAAGTGCGGTCGTAGCAGACATTTTGACAACCAGGCTGCTTGGTATCGCAAGTAAAACCTGACTGCTCATCGCCCCACACCTTCTCCGCTGCTGCACCCAGAACCAGGATCCTGAAGATGAAAAGCACAGAGAGCCACACCTTCCCCACCACAGTGGAGTGCTCCTGAGCACTCTCCAACAACTTCCCCAATGAGCTCCAGTCCCCCATGACTATCCACAGAGAGAGAGAGAGAGAGAGAGAGAAGAGTGAAAATGAATCAGTAGAGTTTTTTATACACACACATACACCAAAAAAAAAAAAAAAATACCTGCACACAACACCTACCCACTGAGTTTTTGACTGATGGTATACTTCGTCTGTGTCCTGACGAACCAGTATAAGAATATATTCACTGATAGAGACTTTAAAGCACTTCTGTAAGTCGCTCTGGATAAGAGCATCTGCTAAATGCTGTAAATGTAAATGTAGAGTGAGTGATAATGAATCAGTAAAGTGATAATGAATCAGTAAAGTGATAATGAATCAGTAGAGTGAGTCATAATGAATCAATAGAGTGATAATGAATCAGCAGTGTGATTCGTAATGAATCAGTAGAGTGAGTCATAATGAATCAATAGAGTGATAATGAATCAGCAGTGTGATTCGTAATGAATCAGTAGAGTGAGTCATAATGAATCAATAGAGTGATAATGAATCAGCAGTCTGATTCGTAATGAATCAGTAGAGTGAGTCGTAATTAGCCAGTAGATATAAACTCATTAATAAATAAATATCACAGATATAACCAAAAACCAAGAAAAGAATATATGATTCAATATGTACAGGTATAAACACTGGACTATTTACTGTGTGTGTGTGTGTGTGTGTGTGTGTGTGTGTGTGTGTGTGTGTGTGTAAAGGTGTTTCTGAACAGTTAAAGAGAGAATAAGTTTCTATAAATTGACAGATTTGTGTGTGTGTGTGTGTGTGTGTGTGTGTGTGTGATCAATAAATAGGGACTCACCTCCACTATATGTTCACATCCAGCATTTGAGCCACCACACACCCGTCTACACCCCTCTCATTAACACAGAGCAACAACACAACTGAAGCTACAAGCTAAAACCAACTGATAATAAACACTCTGTGTGTGTGTGTGTGTGTATGTTGGGGTTAAATTTGGCAGACAACACAACACCTTAGAGAGAACTGTAAGCTGTGTCCAGCCTTATTCCTGTTGATTGGCAGCAGCTGAGCCAATCAGATGGCAGTAGAATGTTTAGGATTTGGCTAAATATATTCTCCCTTCTGCTTACCCGGTTCTTACCCTAGGGGAAACATGCACACATATATTTCATAGAGAGAGACACACAGGCAAATAAGTGAATGATGTAATGATGAAAGATTAGATTTCGCAGATCTCACTACAGTATCATCAGACACCCTGACTCCGCCCCAGACATGGACCACAAGCCTAACTCCACCCCAAGTACTGACCCCCAACCCTGACTCCACATTAAACATGGACCCTAACCCTGGCTCCACATCAAACACTGACATCAGACCCTGAATCCACCCCAAACACTGACACCCCCCCCCCCACATTGACTCCACCCCAAACACCAACCCCCAATCCTGACTCCTTCCAGACTCTGATCATGACCCTGACACCGCTCCAATCTCTGACCTTTAACACCTACCATTATTCCACTGATTCTTTGATTGTTCTACTTTGCCATCATGTGTGTCCATCGTGTGTGTGTGTGTGTGTGTTCAACATTCCTATCCTTGAACTCAGGAAGCTATTATTACTCTGGAACTGAATGCCTGCAGTTTGTGTACAACATCCACATTCATTCACATCGGTGAGTGTGTGTGTGTGTGTGTGTGTGTATGCACTTACTGAGTGTGACATACAGATTCATTGGGGCAGATATCTCTACTGCTGGCCACACACACACACACACACACAGACCGAGTGTTTATTCCCAGTTGGTTTTAGCTTGTAGCTTCAGTTGTGTTGTTGCTCTGTGTTAATGAGAGGGGTGTAGACGGGTGTGTGGTGGCTCTAATGCTGGATGTGAACATATAGTGGACGTGAGTCCCTATTTATTGACTGCACACACACACACACACACACACACAGAAAGATGTTTTTGGACCGATTATATTTATTTACTGTTTAATGTACTAATAAAAGATAAGAGTCAGGAACTTTATTTGCTTATGTAAATTAAATGATTATGTCATCAGATTCATGTTTCGCACTTCTGTCAAAAAGTAATAATTCACTGCAGTTCATTTTGGGAAAATGAAATGACAAGAATGGCTACTTCTCAAAACCTTTATTTGTCATTTTCTTGTTTGAACTGAAAGTTCTTCTGGTCTGTTTGCTGTTTGTCCCAGTTAATTTTTATTTGTGCATCAATGAGTGAGATGCGAGGACACATGAGAGCAGCCTTCCCAGATAAACCGCACGCCAGCATGTAAATAACCTGCCTATTATATTATGTTGGACATTTTAATGCAGTAGGTCCAGCTGTGCCACCATCATCATCAGCAAACGTCACTCCTTGTGATGCTTCAGAGGAAACAATGTCTCATTTCTTTTAAAACACATTTCCTTAATTCCACGTGCTTCACATGGTTTCCTCACATCTCTCCATGTTTCCTCGGTGGGAGGGACTAAGACGCAAGGATGCGATGCAAGTGAGAGAAACGAGGATTCTGTTTAAGGGTTTTGAGGAGCACCCAATGAAATAAATGAAACACACTCGGACCTTCTGCAAATTTAAGGGCACACTACCATGCTGCCTACCTAGGGGCCTTAGGTAGTCTATAAGTTACTAAGTTGCGTTCCGATGAATTATGCACATCAACAGAGCTCCCTACTCCCTGTGCATGGAGTGTTAGCCAGGGCACTTCCTCCAGAAAAGACTGCTCCAATTGGAACACCCTGCCACATCACCAGCACACACACATTATTCTTCTGAACCCACCACTGCTGAAAAAAATATAAAATAAAATTAAATAAATGTGAAAAATAATAATAATAACAATAATAATATTTTAGAGGTATTATTTTATTTTATTTATTACTGTCCCTAGTTTAATAAAAGGTATTCCCAGTGTGAAATTAGAGATGTTGTAAATTGATTGTTGATATATTATTGTTTTTAACATTAGAAAGTAATTACATTCTATTCTATTAATTCATTCAGTCATTCATGTTCTGAACCGCTTAATCCTAATCAGGGTTGTGGGGAGGCTGGGCGAAGGCAGAGTACACCCAGTACAGCTCACCAGGCCATCGCATATTACATTCTATCGTACTCAATAATTATGATCAATTGGCTAGAAGAATTTAAAAGGTGCAGTGACTGATGGGTAATCTTGTTTGTCAACTGAGAACCTGTGAACTGAGAATCTGTTGCTCAGATGTTCCCCGAACGGTTGATCGAACTCACTGCACTGAACAATTTCACTTCCTGTGGATTGGAATCTCAGGTGAGACGACTGAAAGCCCTTCACACTTCACAGGGAACATAATTAGCTGAATCTATGTATCTACTGAGCTCCCCAACCTGGTTTTACTGAGTGACAGTAGGGCGGGGTTTGGGTTACATTTCTTCAGCCAACTGCAAACATTGTGTGTATGACATCACCTCAGCAGTTTACCTTATGTTCACTCAACTATTAGTAAACTTCAACCGGTATTCCAAGTCATTAATGTTCACCACATTATAGGATACAGTGGTGTGTTTATCAACATAATGAAAAACATAAGTGTGAGAGAGTCTGTGTAAGACTATATATGCAAGGGTGTCCGTGTGAGTGTGTATGTGGAAGCGTTTATCTAGAGTGCATGTGTGGGATTGTACATGTTAGGGTGTACAAGTGAGAGTCAGTGTGTGTGTGTGTGTACGTGTGAAGGTGTCCGTGTGGAAGTATCTGTGAGAGTGTACATGTGAGAGTGTATGTATGAGAGTT
The DNA here is from genome assembly GCA_030014195.1 of Neosilurus mollespiculum. NCBI lineage: Eukaryota > Metazoa > Chordata > Actinopteri > Siluriformes > Plotosidae > Neosilurus > Neosilurus mollespiculum. The sequence goes on along the minus strand of JAQMYF010000005.1, from coordinate 30,481,118 downwards.
TTCGAATGAGGGTATACCTGTGAGGGTGTACATGGGAGAGTGTACATGTGAGGGTGTAGGTCTCAGTGTGTCAGAGAGTAGACATGTAAGAGTGTATGTGTGAGGGTGTATGTGCGAGAGCATACATGTGAGAGTATACATGTGAGACTGTATGTGTGAAAGTGTACATGTAAGCATGTGATGATGAGGGGGTATGTGTGAGAATGTACATGTGAGTGTGTAACGGTGAAGGTGTATGTGTGAGAGTGTATGTGTGAAAGTGTACATATAAGTGTGTAACGGTAAGGGTGTATGTGAGAGTGCATGTGTGAGTATACATGTGACCGTGTAACGGTGAGGGTGTGTGTGAGAGTGTAATAGTGAGAATGTACATGTAAGGATGTACATGTGAGAGTGTATTCGTATGTGGTTGATGTATTGAGATAAGGTAGAGTAAAGATGAGGCTGAGCTTCTTCCTCTAACGTAAAATGTCTCTAGTAGGAGAAGAGTTTGTGGCTGATCCAGGTCCCCATGTGTGACTGGTCACTGGTGTTCAAGTGTTTGCTCACAGCGCGAGTGATGAGGAAAACGATCTCGGCGACGTTGAGGAGGACACAGATGCCTGAGACAGCAAGCATAAAGATGGTGAAGACAGTTTTCTCTGTGGGACGTGAGACAAAACAGTCAACAGTGTTGGGACACGGATAGGCATCGCACTTCACCAGGCGAAACATCCTGTACCCAGGGTAGATGGCATAGAACAGGTAGAGAAAGGCTGACTCAAAGGCAACGCGCACGAGCAAGCTGAGGACATACGTCCACCAGAGGGCGCCGCTGATCTCCACGGCCCGGGCACCGATCCGCTCAAGCTCACCAGGACCTGGGTGACGGCGCCGCAGTTTCTTCTGCAGGTGCTTTCGGTGCACTACATGCATGTGCACCAGCAGGGCGGCGCTGGACACCAGGATGAGCTGCAGTGCCCACAGGCGCGTGTGTGAGATGGGGAAGAAGTAGTCATAGCACACGCTGTTACAGCCTGGTTGCTGTGTATTACATGTGAACTGTTCACGCTCATCACTCCACACACTCTCCGCTGCCACGGCCAATACCAACACACGAAACACGAAAAGCACGGACAGCCACACTCGCCCCAGAGCCGTGGAGTGACGATTCCCACCACTGATCACAGCGTAGAACGTCGCCCAGTTCATCCTCACTGTTCTAAACACACACACACAAACAAACAAACAAACATCAAACAAACAGACAAACAAACATGGTCATATTCTAGAAAAGTTGCAAAACACACACTTTCTCTCATTTGTTACCGGTTACTGTAGATGATGTTAGCGTCGGGTGCTTCCTAATAGAGAATAAACCACATTAGTCACACATTTTCCATCTTTGTGTGTCTGTGTTATTCCTGATGCCTCAACAGCGGTTGTGTTGGAACCCTTTCTCAAGAACTACACACACACACACACACACACAATTTTCTTTGTGACTGAACCCACACATTGTGTGACCCTATAGTCACATGATCCTCAAAGGGGGCGTCAGATTGGCCAAGAGACAGAAGGTCACAAGGCTCTGTGTGTGTGTGTGTGTGTGTGTGTGTGTGTGTGTGTGTGTAAGGGAGAGACTACTTTCTATTCATCATCAATATTAACACTGTATGTTTGTGACATATTATAATTAATATAATATACAAACATACTGTACTCACAACAGAGAGAGAGAACCCGAGAGTAACTCAGAGTGCTACACACACACACACACACACACACACACACACACACACACACACACACAGGCAGCTTGACTTTGTTTCTATTTGAAATATTGTACATCTACTTCAAGCATATTTCATGTAACACTACTAGAGTGTGTGTGTGTGTGTGTGTGTGTGTGTGTGAGTGTGTGTGTAGAAGGGGGGGCACTGTGTGATTTGCTTCTCAATGCTAATGAGTCACACTGCAGTTAGCATTAGCATACAATAGGTGCTTGTACTTTGTGCTCTCTCCATTTTAATACATTTGTGTAGATACAAGTTTTTACAAGATATTTTATTTAATCTCACACTCCTGTGTGGGTTTTCCCTCAGAAGCGAGCAAGCAGAAGTGCTGAGGTACAATCAGATCCAATCAACTTTTAACAGTCACAATTTTCGGCCAGAAAAGTGTACAAGACACACACACTCATGCAAAAATTGCTGGTGTGTCTCAAAGTGTGTATAAACCCAATTCCAAAAAAGTTGGGACGCTGTGTAAAATGTAAATAAAAATAGAATATAATTATCTATAAATCTTATAAACACATATTTTTAGTAGATCTTGTCAATTAGACTAGTGTTGGGACCCAAATTTTTCACATTGGGCTTATACCCTGTAGGACATAATATAAATCGCTATGAAAAAATCTTCATAAACACAGGAATATTACAAGCAAAGAGAGTGAAAGCTCTAACATGGAAAACGATTGGCAAACCAAGTATTATACAATGGTTCAAAGAAGTGTCTTTATGTTTACCAGTGGAAAAAATTACATATATTCTAAAATATAAACAAGAAATGTTTCAGAAAGTGTGGGGGTGCTACATTCAGTATATTAAGAACAATGATTTGTCTTATTTACTGCAGGAAACAGCATAATAATTCCCTGTACAGGACCACAATCATACGCTATAATCTGTGAAGATTCTTTTATGAAACCTGGATGGTCTCTCATGGGCCCAAGTGCCTTTAATAAATGTACCTAGTCTTTGTATATTGTTGTAATCATGTGTGTCAGTGTGGTTTTCTTTTTCTATAAAACCTTTTTACTTAAAATTGAACATGAAGAACTTTCCTATGCATGATTAAAACCTGGAAGAATCTGGATGAACCATCATCTTCAAAGATGAAATGTGGAGGGAAGAATATCTTGAATGATTGAGAGAGGAGGTCACTTGAAAATTTGCAGAAATCCAAATCCGTACAAAAATCCAGTGTAGGGATAACTTAAGGGATTGGGACTAAATTTGCCGTAAGAAAACCACTTGTAACTGATGCTAATCAGAATACAAAGCTTTAGCTCAGACTCTGGAGAAATGAAAACAGGTCATGTGATCACATAAGTCCAGATTTACCCTTTTATAGAGCAATTGTTGGATCAGGGTAAGAAGAGAGATGGATGAAGTGATGTACTCATGTAATTATGCCAAGAACCTACCATACAAGTCTCTGTAGGCAGTGTTTTCTGGGGCTGCTTCTGTCTGTCCAGTTAAGACTCAGTAAAATTAATGTGTTAATAAAATGAAGTCAGCTGACGACCTGAACGTACAGAATAACCAGGTTTTCATATCAATGGACTTTATCCTCCCTCATGGTACGGATAACTAACCCTAACCCTAACCCTAACCCTAACAATTTGAACTCAACTCACAAAAGATTCAGGGAGCATGAGGAATCCTTTTCTCACAAGTCTTTCCACCCCAGAGTCCTGACCTTAACCCTATTGAAATGTGCTGGTGAGGACTCTATGGGGTGGTTAAATTTTCCCCACTGTCAATTCAAGATGTTAGTGAAAGCTGAACCCGACTCTGGATGAAAATAAGTGAAATGCCTTGGTGATAATGCACTGTATTCAAGGCTAAACCTCCTGATGTCCTGATGTGCTACTGCTGGTTGGAGTTCTGATCTTAGAAGCCCTTCGCTCCTGCTGCTGATGATCCTGTTGTGGCAGAAAATGTCCAGTTCACGGTGCAAGAGATCCAAATTCATTTTTCAGGTGTTTATTTTGCCTTTAGGAAAAGAAAAGCATACAATCATTCACACAAAAAAAGTTGTTCCTTGGACCTTGGACCCACGTCTACCAGCTCTACATTGGCTTATATAGCGTCCATTCCACTCTGATTGGTCCCTCTGGCTCTGTTTCCGAGAATTGACAGAAATGACATCACATATATCATCTCTGATTGGTACATCGAGACCTCCCCTTATTAACTATGTTTTTTCCCCAGAAATGACATCAAGTTGACCTTGAAGGGTCTAAACTCGGGGCTCCCTATTGCTTAGGACGGACATTTTGTTTCTTTTTCAAGGTCCTTGTACAGAGTGAAATGGCAAAAATAAATCTTACATTCACTTCAGTGAATAAACTACTCATACCATAGTCACATAAATCATCCAATAATTAAATGTTGCAGTAAATCATACAATTGCTTTTTTATATGTATAATCAATAACATTTTAAATAAATATTTCATTAGAGATGGCTTCATTGGACAGTTTTCCATTTCAGAATTACAAATGTCTTTAAATGAAGCAAAATATGATCACTCATTCCAAAGATTATACACTTTCAGTATTCATTTTCATATTCATGTTGATGCTGTTAATGATCAATAATTTATTCCAGTACATGATAGGGAAGTCCAGCATGGAGGATCAAATATATGACATTATGATATTCAGACCAGCAGGCCACAGGTCTTAATCAGTTCATGGGACCAAAACATGGGAACGAGTGGATTGCCAATCTCCTTTGCTTCACCAAGACATGGCCGAACCACACCATCCAGCCGGCCGAGTTCCTCTCGGTTCACCCCATGAACAGAACACTGGAATCGGGGAAGTCAAGGGGAGGCGGCGTGTGTTTAATGGTGAACAGTTGCTGGTGCAATAGCGTGAGCATTGTTCCTCTTACGCGCTCCTGCTCACCCAACCTTGAACTATTTACCATAAAATGTTGTCCTTTTTATCTTTACATCAGCATGGTCAGCACCATTTATATTCCACCTTAGGTGGACACGGACACTGCTTTAGAGTGAATGAAGCACTCACACAGCACCAGACTCAGCACCGGGACACTGCGCTTATTGTGGCGGGGAACTTTAACAGTGCCGAACTTTTATCAGCACATCAGCTGCCCCACCAGGGGTGAAAGAACACTGGACCACTGCTACACAACAGTCAAAGACAGCAACAAGGCACAATCTCGCCCTCCGTTTGGGAAGTCTGACCCTCAAATAGGAAGTTCCGGCTCGGAGGGATGTGTCTGGTGGTGGTGGGCCTGATCTCTAACAGTGACGAGACGGCCTACCTAGAGGAGGTTAGAAACCTGGAATTATGGTGCCAGGTCAACAACCTCCTACTGAACGTCAGCAAGACTAAGGAGCTGATAGTGGACTTCAGCACAAAGCAGGAGAGGAATTACCAGCCCCTGACTAT
>JAQMYF010000005.1:30451765-30464238 GCA_030014195.1 Neosilurus mollespiculum | reverse complement strand
GTTGTTGGGTTGTTAGCTAACAGGCTAACAAAAAGACAGTGGTGCCGTTCGTACTGTGTGTGTGTGTGTGTGTGTGTAGGAAGTGCAAAAGCACACTGTGTCTCTCTGGTCATTTATTAATAGTCAGTGGGAGGAGTTTGTGAATCCTCTTTATGTAGACTACGACACACACGTGCTATTTCCCTCTGCTTCCATCCGACACCTACAGCTGTGGACCTCCTACTACATCCGCTGGAACCCCCGCCTCCGACCACAGGTAAATACACACACACAGGATGGGTCAGAGCCATATTATTTTCATAATATACAGTATTAACTGTGTGTGTGTGTGTGTAGGAGCCACTTCATCAGCGTTATAAAGAGCTGTTGGCTAAAAGGGTTGAGCTTCAGAAACGAGTGGAGGAACTTCACCGTGACGTAGCCAATCGTGCATCTGTAGCTTCTGAGAGGGCGGGGTCACCCACTACCCCAACCACCACCATACAGACCTTCATATGATTGGCTTCTCTCTGTCTCACACAACTTAACACACACTAATACACACACTGCTAATGTAGCATGTTAGCTTGCTAAACTTTAACTCATCATGCCTTAGCATTACTTTTAATCAACAGTGATGTAGGTCATATTTATATAAACCCTGCCCTTGTTTAAAAGGGTCCAGTCACATGAACAAACCATGTAATTTAGAGAACATTCATTGACTATTTCATTATAACCAGAGTTTGTTATGGTGCAGTCAACTCACACTACAGAGCAAATCAAGGCCATAACACAACCTAATTTTCATATTAATTACCATATAATTATCATAATGTGGACCCATCCCCTGGGCTTGTCTGTAATAAATACTTGAACAACAGCTTTTATCCAAAAGAGGTGTGTGTGTGAGTTATGGGCTGAGTTATGTTTAGTTATAGTTAGTTATCTGTGAATACACTACTTTAACTGCCAGTAACATTCCCTTGTAGCCTGAATAAACGCTGTAACCAGTCATGTGTCCCTGTGTGTGCGAGAATGATACCTCAGATGTCCTCAGAATTTACAGCACAGTACCCCTGTATTTCTTTCTGATCAGTATAACATCTGTAACTGCTGTGATTGTGTTGATAAATCTTCAATTATTGATCAGTTCTCTAACATCATTAAATATAAAATGTCAAGGTTTGACCAAACATGACTCCAGCTCCACATAAGCATTAGACATGTAATGGATATCGTGTATGATTTCATATCATATACAATATGTATGATTTGTTAACCGATTCTTTAAAATGAATGAGGAATAATAAGGATTATTATTTATTCCTCATTCATTTTAAATAATCAGTTCAGAAATCAGTATGTGGTGAAATAACTCTGAGATTTTAATCACATCTTTCGTGTCTTGGGCTTCTCTCCGCCAGTCTTTTGTGTTGCTCTTGGGGGCCTTTATGCTCTTCCTGGTGCACAAATGTAATCAGCTCAGTTTTGTTTGCCTGTGACCCTCCATCTTCCTCTTGATTACATTCCTGGGGGGATCAGGTCTGGAGATTAATTCTAGTGTTCCTCCATCCACACATTAGTTGACTTGGCTGTCCTGCTGGAAAACCCAACCCTCAGAGTACATTATCAAAACATTATCAAAACAAAAGGAAGTAAGTTTTCTTCCAGGAGAACCTCCTACATGGCTTGATTCATGCATTCTTCACAAACAGCCTTGTTAAAACACTGCCAGGTTATCACCCATCGTTCACTGAGTTTCACAGGTCTCTGTTTAAACATGAGATGACCAGGTGATGGGAAACTGAAGATTGACTCATTGGAGAATATGATCTTACTCCAGTCGTCCCCATCAAATCCTTATTGACTTGATTGAACGTTGGCCTGGTTTTTCTTTGCTTCTCATTGACGAATGGCTTTTTCTAGCTTTTCATGACTTCGGTCCCGTCCAGGGGAAACTGTTTTTAACTGTGCTTGCATTTAATCTCAGCTCTTCTTTTTTTTATTTTATACGAGTTGTATATTTATGTTGTGAAAATACACAGCCACTTCCGGGATTAAAAAGAACATGTGATTACTACGTAACTACCACGTTATCGGAGAGGGCGTGTCCCCTTAAATAGAATTCTGTTTAAGCGCAAGGATTGGCTATTACGATTCAAAACTCTAATCCCCGCCCACACGTTCGCATCTTATTAGTTCGCTCGAGCTTCAAATACTCGTTTGTGATTGGCTGATTGTGCTGTCTGTGGGTGCTGCTTATTGGCTGTTCTCGCTTTCCTTTGTGATGGCAGTTCGCATCCGGTTCGTGAGGAGCCTCAGATACACACACAAAAAAAAGCGGAGAAAGGAATTTTAAAGCTCGAAGACGGAAGCGGAAGTCCGTGTTTTATGTTTTCTACATGATTTTGAGAGTGGCTCTGAGAAAGTTTATTATAAAGTGTGTGAGGATTTTAGTGTGTAGACGAAGAGCGGAATCTGAGTGCAACCATTTTGGTGTGAACTGAGCTAACAGGCTAATGCTAATGCTAGTGCTAGTGCTAGTGCTAGTGTGTGTTTGAGGACTGGACCGGGTCACTTATACCGGGTTAGCGTGCGAGTGTGTGGTGTTGGGTTTTTGTTTGGTTGTTTTTTAAGCTGGTGTGTGTGTGGCGGTGATGGCGAGCTCGGCCCTGTACGCCTGCACCAAGTGTAACCAGCGCTACCCCTTCGAGGAGCTCTCTCAGGGACAACAGCTCTGCAAGGTGTGTGTGTGTGTGTGTGTTCTGTGTGTTTGGTTCTGTTCAGAGCTGACATTAGTTTGTGTCCTGGGTGATGGGGTGCTAATTGGGGTGTGTCGTTTTCAGAACATATGATTTAAAGAAAGTGTAAACTGTAGTTGTGATGTAATAAATGTGTGATATGAAATCTGATCACTAAGATGAGTGGAGACGTCATCATAACTCTACACTCCGTGTGCCATCAACCAGGACACGTTAATGCCAGGTGTGAACAGTTCTGTGTGTGTGAGTGTGTCTTTCTTACAAATTAAAACTGCACATACTTACTCTGTGTGTGTGTGTGTGTGTGTGTGTGTGTGCGCACGCAAAGGAGTGTCGGATTGCCCATCCCATAGTGAAGTGCACCTACTGTAGAACTGAGTTCCAGCAAGAGAGGTAACACACACACACACACAGACCACTTCACAGTAAAGAGCAGTGAGACACACTGGCATGTTAATGGTGTGTGTGTCTGCAAGCACGACAATGTCACTTCCTGTGTGTGTGTGATGGAGAGAGAGCGAAGGATTGCATTCTGTGGTGTGTTGTACAGGTGAGGGTTGGTGATGTATTGTTTGTGTGCTGATGTCGAAGGCCACCACGGTGATGTCTAATCACACAGTGGTTTATAAACATGCTAAAAACAGTGTGTGGTTAGTCAAGATATTCAATCAGACACCTGGACTGTGTTGGAGGTTTTCTTCACTGTTATTGGTTCACACAGTACATTAGTGTAACACAATTACGCTCTTTACATACTGATGTGTATATGGGTACAGTCAAGACCACCATCTGAGTTCATGCTGAGAATGTATACACACTCATAACAACAACACTGTATGTGTGTTTTCATTACAGCAAGACCAACACCATTTGCAAGAAATGTGCACAGAATGTCAAACAGTTTGGAACAGTAAGTTTTCTCTCTGTGGGTGTGTGTGAGTGAGAGATGTGAGAGGGTGATTGAGTACAGTCTGTGATGGACTGAATGGGATTTTATCATGTCTCTTTTTAGCCGAAGCCGTGTCAGTACTGTAACATCATCGCAGCGTTTATTGGGACAAAGTGTCAGCGCTGCACTAACTCAGAGAAGAAATACGGCCCACCACAGACCTGTGAGCAGTGTAAACAGCAGTGCGCTTTCGACAGGAAAGAGGAGGGTCGGCGAAAGGTCTCTCTCTCTCTCTCTCTCACATGCACATGCACACATTTTTAATAAGCTCAAAAAACTTTGAAATGTCTTTCACACAAATTTCACAAAACTGCAAATGTGTGTAGGTGGACGGGAAGCTGCTGTGTTGGCTCTGCACACTCTCCTACCGTCGCGTTCTACAGAAAACTAAGGAACAACGTAAAGGCCTCGGCTCCTCTCACTCCAACTCCTCATCACTCAGCGACAAGGAACACCGTCACCATCACCGCCACAGCTCCACCCACAAGTACACACACATATCTCTGCCGCAAGTACACACGTGTTCACTTGTGTATCTTGTTTAATGTCATGGGTTTAGTTTATCCTCTTATGTCTTAAGTCTCTGTTAAACTCAAGATTTTGTGTGTGTGGTTGTGTGTTCGTGTGTGTATAGGCTGAGTAGCAGTTTAAGTCCGGAGCAGGAACAGCGACTGTGGGAACAGAGGTAAACTTGTCTCCTCTGCACACGCACTCATTCACGTTCACACACACTCAAACTGTCATACACACACACACACACACACCTCTCATCCCACCAAAGGTTCTTTTTCCAGTATTCTTTAAAGTGGAACACTTTTGAATTACTATTGGTTGCTGCAGAACTGTGTCATAGCTTGTTGCCATAATGCTAACCGAACTTCACCTTTGTAACCCTAATCGTATTAATGACACTGAGAGGTGCTGATTTACATCATCAGAAAATTCTTTTGGATGCTTTGATGCTACATTCTGACACTTGGTCTGAAAGTAGTGTTAGGGTTGTAGCCAGTGGTGTTACCATAGGCACGAGGTTGTTATAGTAACAGTGTTTTATTGTTCCCTGTAGCCATAAATCATCCTCCATTCAGAAAGAAACACCAAAGAAGAAACCCAAACTGGAGCTGAAACCATCCAATGGAGACAGGTGTGTGTGTTTGTGTTGCTCTTGTGCTTTTTCTCTTGCGCTCACTCTGTGTGTCTCTCTCGCTCTCTCACTCTGTCTCTCTTTCTCTCGCCCTGTCACTTGCGCGCTCTTTCTCACACACTTCTGTGCTCTCTCACTCTTTCTTTCTCTCGCTCTCTCACTTGCGCTCTCTTTCTCTCTCTGCAGTAGCTCTATAGCTCAGTCAATGGACTCAGGTGGGACAGACAACTTCATCCTGATCAGTCAGCTGAAAGAGGAAGTGATGTCACTAAAAAGGTTGCTGCAGCAGAGAGACCAGACCATCCTGGAGAAGGACAGGAAGGTACACATGATGCATAGACAGATAGATGAATGGATGGAGGTGGCATGACCGGGGTGTGTCCTCTGGTCCCTGCAAGGGGAGCAAAGTGTTGAAGAAACCATTGATTTTTCATGACTAATTTTTCTTTATCCATCTGTAGATCTGTATGCATTGCAGTGCTGGTGGCTCTTGGGTGGGAATTGCCAATGTTTACTAAGGTTTATTTATTTATTTTGAAAGCCTCCCCCCCCCCCCTTAAACAAAATCAAACAACAGCAAATTAAATTATTATATAATTAAATTATTTTGTATTATATTCTGGATAACTTGAATAAGATTACAAGATTGGCCTTTTGTTAGGGCTGGGTGATACAACCCAAATTTCACATCGCAATAACAGTAAATAGCACAAAATTGCTGTCTCTGACAAAGAAAAGAATAAATAAATAAATAAACACATTGTGAATGCGGCACAAGCTGGATAGATTAGGTTAGATTCAGGTTTAAACAGTGAGTAAATGGGAAAGGTGTGTGTGTGTGTGTGTGTGTGTGTGTGTGTGTGTGTGTGTGTGTGTGTGTGTATAGCTGACAGAACTAAAGGCTGATTTTCAGTACCAAGAGTCAAATATGCGGGTGAAGATGAACAATATGGAGAAAGCCCACAAAGAGGCCATGGAGCAACAACAGGTAACACTCACGACATTCAACATTCACAGCTTCTCTTTCTTTCTGTCGTCCTTTCTCCTCATTCTTCTTCATTACATGAATGTTGGTTTTTGTTTTGTTAACTGTCTTACTCTCTGCGTCTGTGTGTGACCTGTCTATAGGCGAAGAACAGAGAGTTGATGAAACAGGTTGCTGCTCTCTCAAAAGGAAAGAAGCTTGACCGCACCAGCAGCTCCCTTTTATTACCATGACAATGACCTTTCACCCATACATGCCCTCGTCACCACTGTGAGGAAACGGGCTGTTCAACTCACAACCTGCCCCCCAAAACAACGTTGCCCCTCTCTCTCATATTCCCATTCCTTGATCCTTCTGTCCCTCTCCTGATGATGTCCCTGAGGATGTTACATATGCCGCCCTGCCCCAATCATGTGATTGATCTGAGGGGTTGTGTGATGGACTAACATGGCCGCCGTGCACACAGACCCTGCCAGATTCACACACACATTTTCTGTCTGTCTGCAGAGAGTGACTGTACAGCTGTCTGTCTCTCTGCCTGTCTGCCTGTTTATGGTGGGCTTTTAATCACAATAATGTTTTTTATTCTGTGTGAAAGAGAATTATTATTCATATTATAGGAATCTGTCACGCTCTCTCGCACTCTTTCTTAAGCTCTCTCATGAATTCTGTCTCTTAAAACTCTTTGTACTGTGACACTTTTATATTTTTTATTTTGTCCTCCAGAGTGTGGACATTTCAGGAACAATAAATCTTCTAAACCGAGTGTGTGTGAGAGTGTGTGTGTGAGAGAGAGAGAATGCTACACTAATCTGAACTAAATGGTCGATAAACTTCTGTTTAACTTGTGAATTGTTGAACAGCTTAATTTTTTATGTACCACACAGTCTAACATTTTCCCCAACTCTTTTATTTTTGGTTTCAGCATGTGGTGGTGTTTCGATAAATGTCTGGAGCATCAGTAATTTTATTTCAGTTTGGATTTCTATGAATTTTCCTCATGTCAATAATGAGAGAGTGGAATCACTGTGGAACATTGCCAACATTACAAACACTCTCACTGGGGTTAAGGTCAGGACTCTGGGGTGCCAATACATGTGTAAAAATGATTCCTCATGCTCCCTGAACCACTTTCATGATTTGAGTTCAAATTTATATCCATACCATCAGGGAAGATAAGTCCATTGATGTGAAAACCTGGTTATTCAGTACATTCAGGTCGTCAGGTGGTTTTATTTTATTAACGCGATGTTGTTGAGCCACGACTGGACAGACAGAAGCAGCCCCAGATAACTGCCTACGGAGACTTCTAGGTGTTAAGCATGATGAGTACATCACTTCATCTATCTCGCTTCTTACCCTGATACAACCATTGCTTTTTACTAGTGGCAATCTGAAATCATCTGATCCCATCAGCTTTTTCCATTTCTTCAGAGTCTTTATGCTCCCTACAATGTCCTTCTCACTCACTCATTTCCCCCATTTACTAGGGCTGCAGAGGGGCTGGTGTTGTTTCAGCCAACACTGAAAGTAGGGTACACCCTGAACAGCTTGCCAGACCATCACAGCACCTACACACACCACCATTCACACACATCTAGGAGCAATTTGGAACAGTCAATTAGTCTAATGTGTATGTCTGGACTGTGGAAGAAAACATACATGTACAGGAAGAGCATGTAAACTCCGCACAGGAGCACCCGGGACTCAAACCCAGGACCTTGTTGCTGTGAAGCGGACATAGTAACTATTACACCGCTGTGCCGCCCTTCACACACTAACAGTAAAGTTATATCTTGTGTTTTTGGTTCATCTGGCCATAGGCCTGATAAGCTAACGCTATGGCGTCTGTCTGTGTCCGGCCACAAATTTCAAAATGCTTTGCTCACCTTTAATTCTTGACTGAATTTTATTTTGTTTGTTTTATCTGATAGGGCTATGTGTGGCCTTTTACAAATCTACATAGAATTTGGAAATTTGGTATTTAATGCAGATTTATGCAAACTTTTTCAAAATCACAAAGTTCTTTATTTCTTGACCGATTTCGATTGTTTTATATGATGGAACTCGATCGTCCTTCTGTTCACTTCTATTCCCTTAGATCTTAACACACGTGTTCCCGTTTCTTTTACATGCAGAATTCAAAATGTTTATAGAAATTTACCATGTTTACTCTCATAAATGCAATAATCAAACACAGCACCACACAAATAAATAAAATTCTTCGATACTTATTGCGAAAAATATTCAGTCAAATATCTGCAATTACCGGAAAAGCATGACGCCACTGAATCTAATTAATTCAATATCTGCCTCTGTGCTAATCCTTACAGTTTCGTCTTGCATTATTGACATTTCTCATAAATGTTTAAAGACACATTTATATTTTTTCTCTCCTTTTTTGTATTTATTTTTAATCATCATTTCAAATTATCGCAGCTCTTGTTGTCGTGCCCAGTTTGTCCCTAAGAGGCTCCCGTACAACGTCCTGTTGTTCTCGCGTTGACTGCTGGGAAATTGTTTCCCTGAGAGAAGAGCGAAAGGTGAGCTCGCAGTATCTAAACCTTTTTAAAGTTTTACGGATCACGTGCTGTGTAGATAGGTTTAATATCAGCGCGTGGTGATTATATCGCGTTACCGACGCTGGAACAGCTTTATTTTTGAGGACTTGGTTTGAGCATTGACCGAAGTTAAAGCAGCGCGTGCTAGGCTAAAGCGTTAGCTTTGGTGTTAATATCGCTTTAAAGCCGGGCACGAGCGATGATTTAAAATTATGTATTTTTGTTTCGCACGCGGATTTTAACACACACACAAATACACACAGTTAAAGGTTTTGAAATTATAATCCAGTTGTTGAATTACTGGTTGTTTTATTTACAACTTTATAGTTATTTCTATTTATAGTTATAATCTCCATAGCGACTGCAACCTGCAGGTCACGTGACTGTTGGATTGACATTAGATCGAGTCCCTGATTTACGCAGTGATGTTTCTCTATAAGGTTCTGAGAATCACTCCTCACACTGACCCTCGGTAGAGGCCTCTGTGACGTCCTTCATGCTGCCTGTTATCTATAAATCAAGCAGTGGGCTTTCAGACACACGAACCTGTTGGGTTTGATTGACATGGCACTCTTTTAAATATTGGCAACCTCCTAAAACTCGTGCAAAACTAATTTTCTGAGAAGAAAGTGGTGCTGTATAAAACCACACTCTGTTACAGCGGCAACACAACATATTTTCTGTGCCATGACTGTTGATATTGTCATGTGACTCAGGATGACGACAGCAGCGCGTCCGACATTCGAACCTGCTCGCGGTGGGCGGGGCAAAGGAGAGGGTGATCTCAGTGCACTCTCTAAACAGTACTCCAGCAGAGACCTGCCGGGACACACCAAGATCAAATACAGGTACACACAAACAGAATATTCAGATGTATACACACACAGTATATACACACAAACAGAATATTCAGATGTGTGCATATACACACACCTCAAGATCAAATGCAGGTAAACACCCACTCCCTCCAGGATCAAAATACAGGTTTACACACATGCCAAGTTCACCCAAGCTTACATACACACCAAGATCAAATAACAGCATTGTAAGTATTGTGTGTGTGTGTGTGTGTGTGTGTGCGCACGCTTTCAGGCAGCCCACTCAGGATGCTCCTGAGGAAGTGCGTGCTCGTGATTTTAGACGAGAGCTGGAGGAGAGAGAGAGAGCAGCCATCAAGAACAGAGAGAGAGGAGTGAGAGGTGTGTGTGCACACGTGTGTTTGATCTTGGAGAGTGTCTGTGTGTATATGGGATGGGAGTGGTGTGTGTGATAACAGTTGTATATCTCTATTGCAGAACACACCTCTTCATCATCATCATCATCTTCCTCGTCTAAGCGGCCTCGCCTCGATCAGATTCCCGCTGCTAACCTCGATGCTGATGACCCTCTTACTGATGTATTACACACGCGTACACACACACACACACACTCTCCAGACAGACGAATGAGACACACACCATCACACAGCTTAGTGTAATACACAGTATATTATTAAATTACTCACAGGTTGTGGATGATGTGTGTGTGTAGGATGAGGACTCAGACTCCGCCTCTGACAGTGATGATGACACTGCCGCCCTGCTGGCAGAACTTGAGAAAATCAAGAAGGAGAGAGCAGAGGAGCAGGAGAGGAAGGTGAAAACACACACACACACACACACACACACACACACACACACAGAGTTTTTGTTAATGTGTGTGTGTGTGTTTTAGGAGCGGGAGCAGAAAGCGGAGGAGGAGAGAATTCGGATGGAGAACATTTTGAGTGGAAATCCACTACTCAACCTCGCAGGGCAACAAACACAGACCCAGAACACCTTCAGCGTGAAACGCCGGTAGGAACACACACCCATACACACACATACATCCCTTATACACACACACACCATTGTTTTGTTTTATGTTAGGAAAGCCTAGGCTTCTTGTATGAAGTGTGTGTGTGTCTGTTACAGGTGGGACGATGACGTGGTCTTTAAAAACTGTGCTAAAGGTGTGGACGAGTCCCGAAAGGAAAAGCGTTTTATCAACGACACGCTGCGCTCTGAATTCCACAAAAAGTTTATGGAGAAATATGTCAAATAACTCACATGACCTTTTATTGTTACTGTATTCAGTTTTTTATTGTTGTCATGGTTGTTTTTTGTTGATAATTGTGTGTAATTAAATCTTTTGATTTCTTTAGTGGTGTCTTTATTCATTATATTTTATATTAGTGGGACTCAGGTACAGATTGAGTCAGTGCACAAATTTGTGTATAAAATAATGTTTACATTTATTTTTATTTAATCCTGCTTATTTTCATGAGTTTAACTGATGTGACGAATCACTGACTGATCTTATCTTCAAAATTACTTTCTCGTCTATTCATTAACACTAGATATTTTTTTATTCACTGTCAGACTTAGACTTTGCTTTATTGTCATTCAGATATGCAGGTATATACAGAACGAAATATCATTGCATTAAAAATATAACAGTATAAAAAATATGAAAATATGACATGATAAGTAGGAAATATAGACAGTATAAAAATATGCAATAAAGACAGTAATATGAAATCTAGACAGTGGAAGTATAGAATCTGAACAGTAAGAATATAGACAGTGGAATATGGTCAGTGCAAGTGACGGTTTAAAAGTGGCAGTAGTACAGTAGAGTAGTACAGATGATGGATTTAAGAGTCTGATGGCCGGATGCTGCAGAATCTTCTTCCGGAGGGCAGAAGTGAAAAAAGTCCGTGGTGGGGGGGCGAGGGCGTCCTTGGTGATGTTTCTGGCCCGAGACACATCACTGATGGGCAATGAAGGAAGAGAGCTCCGGATGAATTTCTCAGCTGTCCTCACCACTCCTCACATTCCTCCAGTCAGCAGCGGTGCATCCTCCGCACCACACACAGATGCAGTTAGTGAGGATTCTCTCTACAGTTCTCCTGTAGAACGTAGTGAGGATGGGTAGGGGGAAGTGCAGGCACTGCTGTGCCCTCTTAACCAGAGATGCAGCGTTCACAGACCAAGTGAGGTCGTCTGTGATGTGCACCCCCAAGAACTTGGTGCTGCCACGGCCGTGTTGTTGAGGAGAGGAGCGTGGCTGGGCTGGATGTTCCTGAAGTCCACGATGATCTCTTTGGTCTTGTTGATGTTCAGGATCAGGTTGTTGTCTCCGCACCATCTCACCAGCTGCTCCACCTCCTCTCTGTAGGCCAGGTCATTGTCATGTCTGATGAGACCCACCACTGTTGTGTCATCAGCAAACTTCACAATATGGTTAGTGGCAGACCTTGGGACACAGTCATGCGTCATCAGAGTGAAGAGCAGGGGGCTCAGGACACAGCCCTGGGGTGAGCCTGTGCTGAGGGTGATGACGCTGGAGGTGTTCTCGCCGACCCGCACTGACTGAGGTCTTTCAGTGAGGAAGTCTAACAGCCAGTTTCGCAGGGGGCTGCTGAAGCCCAGGAGTCCCAGTTTGTCCACCAGATGCTGTGGGATAATTGTATTGAATGTTGAACTAAAGTCCAGGAACAGCATGCGCACATGCGTGTTCTTCTCCTCCAGGTGTGTCAAGCTCAGGTGGAGAGCGGAGCAGATGGACTGTCCTGTGTATCAAAGTTTTTTTTACTTAACTCTGACAGGTTAGATAGAATATTGTGACTTTTCTGTTATAGTCAGGAATTTGATCGGAAATGGGTACAGATCTCTATATGGGTTTTCATTATTAAGTGAACGACCAATCAGTTGTGGGGTTGTTGGGTTGGTTTTTTTTTTTTTTTTAGGTTCCACCTAATTGTCTCTGGATTTCCTGGTACCCTGATTAACAGACAAACTCGCTCAGCACCTCATGCACTGCAAAAGTCCAGCTGAAGTTTCAGTTGAACCACAGTGTGTGGAGCCGTCTGTGTCTGATGGAACTGTGACTTTTCAGTAATGGTCTCGTTGTTCTGCTGATTTCAGTCATCACGACTCTTATACTAGGCTTTTAAAATTATATATGCATTCAAACACTCAAACTACAATTACAGCTTGAATCTCAAATTGATAAACTAGAGAAGGAGTTTAAACTCTCCCTTTCTAAATCATCTCAGTTAAAGTTAGAT
>JAQMYF010000005.1:30357566-30370524 GCA_030014195.1 Neosilurus mollespiculum | reverse complement strand
TCTCTCTCTCTCTCTCTCTCTGTCTCTCTCTCTCTCTCTCTCTCTCTCTCTCTCTGTCTCTCTCTCTCTCTCTCTCTATGTCTCTCTCTCTCTCTCTCTCTCTCTCTCCCTCCCTCCCCATTTTACCTCTTGTTTCTGTCTGTTTCCCACTGAGGTTCATGCAGATGTAACGCTGTGTTTGTGTGTGTTGTGTAAATATTGTTGTTTTTTTCTCTCTACAGAAGGGAATTCGGTGTGTGTGTGTTAACTTGTTCTCGTTCTCTGTTTTTCTTTGTCCTGCTCCTTCCTGCCTGCAGCATCTCATGTGTGTGTGATTTCCTGTTGTGTTTACTTTTTCGCATGGTCTTGTTTTTTTCTTCTGATAACGGACTATCCTTTCTTCATGTCTCTCTTTATCCTGACACACCTTTCACCCCCAATATGCCAATAAACAACCGACCAATCAGATCACTTTACCACTTATCCAGCTGGTCAATTAACCAATCAGCCTCTCATCCTCTCCCTGCTTCACTTAAGCAGTGCTTTAATTAATGATGGTTATTTTTACTAACACTCTTCATCGTTCATTACAGCTGTAATTATCATTCTGTACACTGTGGTAATTACAGGTTTATAATCTATTGTAATGCCTCATGATGGCAGAAGGAGGAATTTGTAGGTCACAGAATGACAGAAGGTGGAGTTTGTTCATCTCAGGAGGAGGAGATTAGCAATAGTTTTAGAATAGCAAGTGGAGGAGGTTGAAGGTCTGAGAATGGCAGGAGGAGGAGCTTGTATATCTCAGGATGGTGGGAGGAGGAGCTTGTAGATCTCAGGATGGGGGGAGGAGGAGGTTGTAGGTCTCAGGATGGCAGGAGGAGGAGCTTGTAGGTCTCAGGATGGCGGGAGGAGGAGCTTGTAGGTCTCAGAGTGGTAGGAGGAGGAGCTTGTAGGTCTCAGGGTGGCAAGAGGAGGAGCTTGTATATCTCAGGATGGTGGGAGGAGGAGCTTGTATATCTCAGGATGGTGGGAGGAGGAGCTTGTAGGTCCCAGGATGGCGAGAGGAGGAGCTTGTAGGTCTCAGAGTGGTAGGACGAGGAGCTTATGTCAGTGATGACAGGAGGAGGAGCTTGTAGGTCTCAGGGTGGCAAGAGGAGGAGCTTGTAGGTCTCAGAACACCAGCATGGATGAAATAAATCACATGGTAGAGATGCTGGCAGAGCTGTATATAGCTATAAAAGAAAGTAATTAATAGATGGTGTAGAGTTTAGTGTTCATAGTGATGGACAGATGATGTGGCAGGTCTGAAGACATGAGTTAAGATTAATAACAGCTTTATGAGGCATTATGTGATTTATAACATGGGTACTGCATCATACAGACGTATGATTACAGTAATGACTGATGAATGAGTACAGACTCCACGCGGAGTGTTAGTGTTGATCTTTTCTGGATTAATGAGTGTGATATGATGTTAGATTTCTCACGACGCTGCTTTGGCTGTTGTTTTGATGCGACATGTTTTATCATTTCAAGAAGTGCTGTGAACCTGGCTGTGTTAAAGCTGAACGAGCAGGGCCTGCTGGACAAGCTGAAAAACAAGTGGTGGTACGACAAGGGGGAGTGTGGCAGCGGGGGCGGGGACTCCAAGGTCAGCCAACAAACAGACAGACAAACAAACAAACAAACAAATAAAAAGGCTGGAGAGAGTCATCGGCAAGGCTGTGACCTCTGGCCCTGGCAACAGTAACCATGGCAGCAAGCATCTATTACAGCTCGTTGTTATTATTATTATTATTATTATCGTTATTATTAATATCAGTATTATTATTGTTATAATAATTATTATTATTGTTATTATTAATATTATCATTATTGTTATAATTATTGTTGTTGTAATTGTTATAGTTATTGTTATTGTTATTATTATTAATATACTGAGGGAGATCACAGTGAATTCTTCAAATAGAAATGTTAGCGAGCAGTGATTCGTGGGTAGCGTGTGCTTGATATGTCGTTAGTGTTTTGGTTGCCGTGTAGTTGTGAAAGGTGGCGTAGGTGTTTCAGCTGCTTTTTACATCTCCATGGCAACAAGGGGGAATTAATAATTATTTCAGAATGATTGATTTAATGTTACTGCTGAAGAAACAAAGCTGCCACTCAGTGCGCTCTATAATTGGCGTAAAAGGTCAAAGGTCAGGGGTTAAGATTAGGGACAGCAGGGCAAACAGTGAAGTCTTGAGAGGACGAAGCATGACAGCCACATGTGAGAAGTCTAATTAATAATTTCCCAAAATCCCTTGTTCAGTCACATGACATTTGGGTTTATTCTGATTTCTAATGTGTCCTCGCTGACTTCCCCGGTGATCCTAGAGGTGTGTGTGTGTGTGTGTGTGTGTGTGTGTGTGTATATGTGTATGTGTGTGTGTATGTAAAACATTGAGTATCGTGCAAAACATTTTTGGGGACACAGCCATTAAAGCAATTCCTCCTGTTTTACTCAACATTCACAATTTTGAAGCGCATTCAGAGTGCAGCGGTGCATTCTGGGAAAGAGCAACTTTATAAAAGGGTTAACAAATAATAAACAAGATTCGAAGCTGGTACAGTGGTGATCAAAGGGGAAGATATAAAGACAGGAATCAATCATATTAAACAGTTACCACACACACACACACACACACACACACACACACACCCTGCACTCAGCCACTCCTTTGTGATGGTGCAACCTGTACCTTGGATCTGATTGGCTCTCATGATTCCCATTATCTTTGATTGGATATCTCCCACCCTAAATCCAGTGGAAAATCCAAATAATCAAAAACATGGCTGCCAGATCTATGCAGAGAGCAGCTGAGCATGCTGGGTAAGAGGGTATGTAGTCCGTTATGACATTAGGACTGCATGTTTCTCATTTATTCACCTGCCTGTAGCCCTGCAATGCATGATGGGAGTAATTCAACTATCTACAGCAAATATACTGCATGAAATAAAAAAAAATATCTGAGAAATGTGTAAGCAATAAAACTCAGTGCTAATGCTAACACACAGAGAAAAGAATACACAATAAACCACAGCACTGCTCCAGCGCCTCCTGTTTCACCTGAAAACATTTTGATGAAAAGTGTGGGTAAGAAATTAATCCCTCCTTATTCTTTCAACTGTAACTGAAAAATGTCAGCAGTTTTCTGTCGCATAAACAGGTTGTTTAATGTACTGGAACTTTAGGGCTGCAGGGTTTGTTAGATTGGGATTTAAAGCTGAAATGTGTAACTATAACGTGGGAGTTTTTGGAGACACCTGTGGTAGAATTGTGTTACTACAACTTCTCAGTCATCTTAGTGTTCCAGAAGAATTACAACATTTAATGTGTACATTAACCTGAAACATCCTGTGCTAACAGGAAACATTAATAATAATAGGCGAGAGAAAAACATTATAAATTCATAATAAAGGTTTTTAACACGCTGTTTAATTTATTTTTATTTGTGTTAAAGCTGAGTGTTGTATATTTGCTGCTGTTGAATTACAAACCGTCATCATTTAACAGAAAGGAAATAAACTGAGTCATTCAGCATCCCTGTTCATGACATCATCGTCGTTTTACTAATGAAACACGCTGTTCAGAAACAGCATCATCACCCTGTGACAGGAGGAGCCTCCCAATCCATAACTGGAGGTTTTAACTGCAATGTTGGTAATTCAGTGGCGCAAATGGACACCACACACTTTCACACACAAAACCTTGTGAAAACTTTACAATATTACAACTTCACTTTACATAATTACAAGTTTCTGTGGTTTGTAAAATATTCAGAGTCAGCTTGACTTTATTTTTACTGCAGAATCTGATAAATCTTGTCTCTCAGTTAGCATTTGTTTGTTGGGTCACGGCTGTGATGTGACATTTTACCTCGAGTTTTTTCATCATTATCTTTTTTACCTCTTTGTATTTGCTCAATTCTTCCACTTTGCACTTGTCCTTTGTGGCTTAGCAAGTTTTGTTAGCATTAGCCTTTGTGTTTAGTATTTCATCTTGAATATGAAGCTTTTGTGTGTGAAAGTGTCTTAAATTCACGGATGAATTTGGATTTATATGCTTTTTCATTCCACCTTTCTTCTTATACTGTGCACAGCATTGTGTTTGGCGTTTTCTGTACAACATTGGCCCCACAGCGGGCTCTCGGTTCTGCTTGGCCCCTGAAGTTGCTGAGATAGTAATATTTCCTTTGTGTTGTACTTCTGCCTCTAGGGTGTATTTGAGTTAGTAAACCATTGGGCCTGCACCCTCTCCCTTTCTGAATGTTGGTTCCTGAAAGCTAATGAAGGGTTCGAGATCCAGGGTTCCTCATGAAAGACTGTACCTTCCTCAGTCCTGTACTACTAATACTAACAACAATCAGTGATGTTTATCTCTCAGGGTCTCTCAGTGGGTCTCTGCTGGAACAGTGAGTGCCGATTACTCAAAGCCTTTACAGTAGGTCCTGGTACTGTAGGTCAAAGGTAATGCCAATCCTAGCCTGCTTGCTTCCTGCTTCTCTTTTCTGTTGCTTCTGATTACTTGCTTATAGTTTACAGATGAAAATAGTGCACTATTGAGGGAACAGGCCAAAAACAAATTTATCCTTCTGCTTAAAAAATATTTCACATGTCATCAGATGGGTCAGTACCGGGTCAGGTCTGTCTGAATGATGGGCCAATGCTGAGTCAATGCTAGGACAATGCCAATGGAGCTTAAATTAAATACATGCAGATGATCACGGTTCTCACCACATCATCACAAGATTCAACTTTAGTTAATCAGTTGATTTTTTGTGTTTTAGCAGCATTTTACCTTAGCAGTGTTTAGTGTTGTTAAGCTTTAGCAGCATTCGCTAATCTTTTAGCTGATTAAATGTGTCTCTGACTGAATGTAAAGCAGAGCATTATTTAGTGAAAGCTAATGTTAATCATACTTCTCCAGTTTTTCTAGAGTAAGTAAGAGTTGTGTGTGTGTGTGTGTGTTTGTGTGTGTGTGATTGCATGAACTAATTTAAGCTTCCTGACTAGCGGCTGTTTGTTGCAATACATTGTGGGTTTTCCCAAGTTAACACAATGTTCTGCACAGTTAAAAACAAACTGTTCCCAAATAGTGCACTATATTATTCAGAGAGACACTAGTAACACCAGTCTGCTCGCTGCCACGGTTATTCTCTTTCTCTTTCTTTTTTCTTCTCTCTCTCTTTTCCCCTCTGGGTGAAATAAGAACAGGAAACTAATCATGTGCACATTACAGTTGAACATTACAGGTTGAAGGAGTGCACGTTACAGGATGTTGAGTGTCAGTAAGGTGAATGAACTGGTTGCTGCTCTGGTGTGATTTATGTTATTTCCCTCGTGAAGAACTCCTGTAAACCTTGCAGTATTGAAACTCAGTGAACAAGGCATCTTAGACAAGCTGAAAAATAAGTGGTGGTACGATAAAGGGGAATGTGGGACCAAGGACTCGGGTAGTAAGGTCAGTCCATCAAAAATACTCAAACAAAACTACAACAAACACTTATTTATATTTTATTTTACTATAAGATTTGGATTCAATTATTACTTGAAGGTATTTTATTATTTAAGTTAGACTTCACTAATATTAAAAGATGTAGATGTAATATTGAGGCAGATGTGAGGTAGTTGTGAGAAAAATATGAGGTAGTGTAAAGTAGATGTGAGGTAGTCTAAGGTAATGTGAAGTAGAGGTAAGGTTGTTTGGAGGTAGTGGTGAGGTACTTACGGCAGTGAGGTAGTGTAAGGTAGATGAAAGGTAAAGTGACATAGAGGTGAGGTAGCTTGTAAGATAGTGTGAGGTAGTTGGGAAGTAGTGTTAGGTAGATGTGAGGTAGAGTAAGGTAGATATGAAGTAGTGATGAGGTACTGTAAGGTAGTTGGGAGGTAGTGGTGAGATACTGTGAGGTATTTTTGATGTAGATATGAGGTAGTGTAAGGTAGCTGTGAGCCAGATGTAAGGAAGTCTGTAAGGTAATGTGAGGTAGTTAGTAAGGTAATTTGAGGTATTTGTGATGTAGGTATGAGGTAGTGTAAAGTAGCTGTATAGTAGTGTAAGGTAGTCATTTGCTGATTGACTTTCACAATTAATTTATTTTTTATTGATGTGTCTATAATCCTCTGACTCCGTCCTTGACTCCACCCCTCTGACTCCACCTCCCTAACGACACCCAGTTGAACTTTGCTGTCTGACTCCACCTGTTGGACTCCAATCCACTGATTCTACCTCTTTGACTGCACATTCCTGACTCCACCCCCTGACTCCTACCTACGACTACACATTCCTGACTCCACCCCTTTTGATTCCACCTATCTGGCTGATCAGAACTCTGAACGCCAGCACCAATCACAGCTAAGGAGCACTATTAATGTTCTATAAAGAGTGTGTGAGTGAGTGAGTATGTGTGTGAGTTTGTATAAGTCTGTTTGAGTGTGAATATTAAGAGTGAGTGAACGTGAGTGACTGTGTGTTAAGGTATGTGAGTGTGAGTGTTGTGCGTGTGAGTGTTGTGAACGAGTGACTGTGATTGTTGTGTGTGTGCATGTGTTGTGAAGCTTGTCTCTGTTTGAAGTGTGAAGCTGTTCAGTAGATCAGCTGATCATGTTGATGTCCTGCAGTGAGTTTTGAGAGCTGTGAAGTTTGCAGCAGTAGTTCAGTGAGGGGGATAACATCCACCACCATCATCATCATCGCCTACCACAATATCATCATCACCTTCAACAATCTCATCATCATCACCTTCAACAATCTCATCATCACCTGCTACAATCTCATCATCACCTGCTACAATCTCATCATCACCTGCTACAATCTCATCATCATCATCACCTTCAACAATCTCATCATCATCATCACCTTCAACAATCTCATCATCACCTTCAACAATCTCATCATCATCACCTTCAACAATCTCATCATCACCTTCAACAATCTCATCATCACCTGCTACAATCTCATCATCACCTTCTACAATCTCATCATCACCTTCTACAATCTCATCATCACCTGCTACAATCTCATCATCATCATCACCTTCAACAATCTCATCATCACCTTCAACAATCTCATCATCACCTTCAACAATCTCATCACCATCATCATCACCTACAACAATCTCATCACCAACAATCTCATCACCTTCAACAATCATCACCTTCAACAATCTCATCACCAACAATCTCATCATCATCTCATACCTTCAACAATCATCACCTTCAACAATCTCATCACCTTCAACAATCATCACCTTCAACAATCTCATCACCAACAATCTCATCATCATCTCATACCTTCAACAATCATCACCTTCAACAATCTCATCACCATCATCAACACCAACAATCTTATCATCATCATCATCATCACCTTCAACAATCTCATCAACACCTTCAACAATCTTATCATCATCATCACCTTCAACAATCTCATCATCACCTTCAACAATCTCATCATCACTTTCAACAATCTTATCATCATCATCACTTTCAACAATCTCCTTATCACCAACAATCTCACCATCATCACCTTCCACATTCTTTTCATCATCACCTTCATCACCACCATCATGACATTCCAAATTCTCATCATCACCATCAACTCTATTTAACTGATCTCTATCTGATCTAATCATCGTCCTTCTATTTATAACTTTGCATAACATGAACCCTTTTCTCCTGACCCCATCACCCACCCCATCACCCACCTCATCACCCTCATCTCCATCATCCTCTTCTTCACCCTCCTCTTCATCACCCTCACTTTTTTCTTGCCATTGTGGAGAAACACGACAACCAGGATGTTTAAGCCGTGTTAATTAATGCTCACTCATAGTGGTCCAGTATTGTGTGTGTGTGTGTGTGAGAGAGAGAGAGAGAGAGAGAGAGAGAGAGAGAGAGTGAGACCAACCTGCACCATTAAGAAATATTTTTAAAATGCAGCCATTTAAAATTTCAACTCAAAAGCATGAATTCTAAATCAGGCCGGTCTAATCTACACACTCATTCTGATTTGCCAATTCAGATTAGAGTCCAATCAAAGTTTCAGTCTCAGTCCAATCCAGACAGGTGAAAATCCAAATCAAACCTTGGAAAATAAACACAAACATCTGATTATCTTCTACATCTCTGTCAGGTCCGGTCCAACCCTTCACTCCAAATCAAATATTTCTACCCCCAGTCACACAGATCAGATCTTCAGGTCACACAGCCCAAATCCGACTGATCAATCGGAATCAGAGCAGATACCGACACTACTGTCTAATCTCCATTAATCATTCAAGGAAAAATATCACAATTTACAATTCTACAAACTATGGGTCCAATCAAGACCTCAGTCCAATCCCAGTGATCCAGTCCAATCCACTCTCCCTTCCAAATCTGATCCAATCACAGTCCCAGTCTGATTAACCAGTCCTGATCACACCTGTTCTCGATTAGACACTGTAATCATATTTTACAGCGGTGCTCAGTCAGGGCCCAGGTCTCACGCTCTGGTCTAGATTAGATTTCCGTTCTTGTCAGACTGCTGAGTGAAATTAAGGTCTGTTTGTGGTTTATTTTTATCTTTATTTCAGTTTTCAGCTTCAGTCCATTAGTATCTTCCTGTTTAACAGAATCTGTGCATTTCCACTTCCTGTGTGTGAAGATAGATACAGAAGTGTGTGTGTGTGTGTGTGTGCGTTTTGGTTCTGCAGGATAAGACGAGTGCGCTGAGTCTCAGTAACGTGGCCGGTGTGTTTTATATCCTGGTTGGTGGTCTGGGACTCGCCATGACTGTGGCACTGGTTGAGTTTTGCTATAAATCTCGTCAGGAGACCAAGCAGCTTCGACTGCTCAATCCCGCCCAGAACTTCAAAGCCACTCCCCTGGCCGGCGCTCAGGGCTTTACCACCTACAGGGAGGGCTACAACGTCTACGGTACCGAGAGCATCAAAATATAGCACTAGCCATGTACGTATCTGTGGGGTTATTGCTAATTTATCTCTTTAAAAAAGTTTACTGATTAGATAACAACTTTTACTGTAACTTTTTAATCTCATCACTCTTTCATTTTCTGTTTTGTTGTTGTTATTTTTCAGGTGGTCCACGGGGGGTCAGCTTCCCAGTGACTTGTTTTAAAAGGATACACCCCTTTGAGATTGGCCCCACCCACTGCTTTTATTCTCCTCCCCTCGGATCTGCTGCAACCATAGCAACTGCATCCCGAGTCCATGATCGCTCTCGGTGCCTTATAGGAAACAGAACATCCAACAGAGCGGCTCGTCCAAACTTCCAGTCCACCCCAGAGCACTTCCTGTTTACTCACTTCCTGTTATTTGCTCGTCTCCATTACAGAACCGTTTTTTTTGTTTTATTTTTAATTAAACATTTCACTCACTTTACACACACAGTACACACGTTACACACACGTTACACACACGTTACTTTACTCACTTGTTACACACATTACTCACGTTACACACACACGTCACTCACTTTACACACACTCTTTACCACTCTCTATTCCAGAGAAGACCCTCGTGTAGTCAAACGTCATTGTGCTTCCTGTCAACTCTATAACGGTTCTACACAGTGCTAGTGTTCTAGAGCGTCTTGTCTCTGCTTCAGCATCATGTTTAATCATATCCTGAGCATGGCAGTTCTAATCCTCAGTGCTTCCAGATCCGTCAAGGTGCTCATCACCATGGAAAATGACACGGTGGATAAATCAGGTGAACGATGAACTGGTTTTCTTCTGCGTTTCTTCCTCTGTTCTTACTGTAGATGAGATGGTGTGTGGAAAACAGTGTTTAAATCCTGATATGTAGGATTACGTGAATAAAATTTAAAGAAAGACTTTAAATCTTTAACAGAGAAATAAATAATGTGACGTTTGTGTGAAAGAAAAGTGAAAGTGTGTCTCGAGTTTTATAAATCAGCAGGAAATTCACCTGAAAGAATTTTATAAACACTGGTAATTATTTAAAAGATAAGGTTGCATGTCAGAGTTGTGAAAGGTCAAAGGTCATCTGTCTCCTGTGTTATCTAGAAAAGTCCCTGCATGAGCGCCTGCACTAAGGGTTAATTTTGATTAGAGTTTGTTAATAAAGATTAGAACGTGAAAGTGTCCACGCTTTTATCCTTTGTGTAAATCTGTTCAGAAAGTCAGAGATTTAATAAAATATCAAAATGTAAACATCACACGTGAGTATGTCTCATTTATGGTTGTTTTCTCAGTTCAGTTTATAAAACATTATTTTGATTGCGTACAATTTTCCTGAAGTGTTTCACTAAATATAACTGAACATATTTTTGAATATCATTAAAATAACATTAAAATTAAATGAGCATTTGGGTTTCTCCTGTTCTGGAGCTGGGGGGGTGGGGGCGTGGTGGTAGGGTGCTGGATTACTGATCTGAATGTTGGGGGTTCAGGTCCCACTCTCACCGGGTTGTCACTGCCGTCCCCAGTGCAGCCCTCTGTGGTGAGAGGTATGTAAAAGAACCATTGCTGACCTTCGTAAAGAGTGGGCTGTGTTTCTGCCCTGCGATGGCCTGACTGTTCTGGAGCTGAAACATGCTGCACTTCTGCTATTCTCCACCAGGTGAATTCTCCACCAGGTGAGGGGGGGGGTGTAGTGGTGAGGATGTATGCCTCACAGAAATAAGGTCCGGGGTTCGGGTCTTGGTCTCGCTGAGGGCTTTTCTGTGTATAGTTTTTGCATGTTCTCTTCCTGCTTGGGTGGGTTTCCTCCAGGTACTCCGGTTTCCTCCCACAGCCCTGGGTATGCGTGTTGCTCTGTGACGGACTGAAGAGCTGTTCAGAGTGTACTTCAGCCAGAGTCGGCTGAGATAGGCTCAATCCTCCTGCAACCCTAATAAAGCAGTTTAGAAAATGAAATGGGAACAAAAAACAAAAAAAAAAAACACAGAATAAAACCGCACCCACTCATTCCATAACAGGAATTATTATATCCTTTTATCATTTATTTATATTTCAATTTAAACTTGTGATGGTACAATTGAAGGTGCAGTTTCACATGCTGCCACTCGGGGGAGCCGTTTCTTCAACTCACCCTCATTCAACACACTGATCATATTTAGAAACTTCAATAATCAGCAGATAAAATTCCTTTATTTATAAACTTTATCATTTACACAATAACCACTAATATCAGTGTGTGTGTGTGTGAGTGTGAGTGTCTTTAGTGTGAATGTGTGTATATTTAGAATTTAAGTGTATATTTGTGTGTGTGTTTAGTGTGAATATGTGTGTATAATTAGAATTTAAAAGTGTGTATTTTTGTATGTGTTTACAAATGGTGTGTGTGTGTGTCTGTTTACAATTGAATATACATGCGTGTGTGTGTTTAGAGTTGAATCTGTGTGTGTATATGTACAGTTGAATTTGTATGTGTTTACAATTAAATTTAAATGTGTGTTTTTACAATCGATTTTAAGTGTGCGTGTGTGTGTTTACAATTGAGTGTATATGTTTGTGTGTGTTTAGAATTTAAGTGGGTGTGTTTACAATTGAATTTGTGTGTATGTTTACAATTGGATTTAAGTGTGTGTGTGTGATTACAATTAAATTTAAGTGTGTGTATGTGTGCTTACAATTGAATTTAATTGTGTGTGTTTACAATTGAAGTTGTGTGTGCTTACAACTGAATTTAAGTGTGTTTTTACAATTTAATTTAAAGGTGTATTTACAATTGAATTTAAGTGTGTGTGTTTATACAATTGAATTTGTGTGTGTTTACAATTGAATTTAAATGTTTGTGAGATTCTGATGTTGAGATGCTAATGGAGATGCTAGCCATATGGGCAGCCTTGATCCTGATCTCACTTCTTTCTTGTTTTTGTTCCTCATCACTTCCTTCTTGACTTCCTGTTGTTCCTCCTTTACTTCCTGTCTCTCTCTCCCTTTTCTTTCCAGCACTTGGCTCACAGTTGGGTGTGGCCTCTTGTACTGCTCATCCTGTCTGCTTGAACATGCTTTAACACCCTCAGATTGGACAGGAGGGCGGGGCAAGCATGACCTCATAGAGCCAGTCTGGAGTAGCGGGAGGTGGCATGGTCTAGAAGGGTTCTGATTGGTCGGTTTAGTCATCCCTTCAATGAATTTTCCTCTGTATAGTTTTGCGGCAGATATTAACTTGGCCTCCTCTTTTACCCCCTTTTCTTTAACCTTTGTCACTTCCTGTTTATGTTGTGTCACTTCCTGTACATCCTCTTGCCTCTCCTTGTTTGTGTGACCCCTCCTAATGGGTGGAGCCAGTCTGCTGTGAGGCAGGAAACCCTGGATGAGTGCATGAGTCCCGCTGTCATGTAGGCAGTGGACGGATGGAAAAGCTAAAATGGAGCTTTTTGTTGATGTAGGTTTAGGGGAGGGACTGAACTTTTCATTTGACTCAGTTGAAGCTGTAGATCTGATCATCGGGCTCCCTGTCTTGTTTTTAGAAGCTTCTATTTTTGTAAAATTCTGACATTTGGGAGAGTCCACTGGTGTCCGTGTGGTCATGCCAACCAGTAATGCGTGGTTTGTCCAGTCTGAGCTCCGCCTCCTGGAAAGGTCCACCGGTGTCCGAAGTATGAATTCTAATGCGTCCCTTTCCTTATTTAACTCTTCTTGGGTGAAGCGGGAGATGATGGAGTGACGTCTCTCTGCCTTTTTTAATCGTTCTTCTTCCAAACGACACTGATCTTCCTGTTCACGAAACTCATTCTCCTACAGAGAGAGAGAAACAAACAGAGGTAGAAAGAGAGAGAGAAACACAGAGAGAGAGAGAGAGAGACAAGAGAAACATGTACAGCAAGAAACAATGGAATTCTGTGTCGGTACCTGTGCTGCTATGAGGAAGCAGTGTGTGTGTGTGTGTGTGTGTGTGTGTATACCTGTGCTGCTATGAGGAAGTGGTGTGTGTGTGTGTGTGTGTGTATACCTGTGCTGCTATGAGGA
>JAQMYF010000005.1:30322636-30333923 GCA_030014195.1 Neosilurus mollespiculum | reverse complement strand
AGGTTAAGTGGTTGAGAGGTTAAGAGGTTGAGTGGTTGAGAGTTTGAGAGGTTGAGTGGTTGAGAGGTTGAGAGGTTGAGTGATTGAGAGTTTGAGAGGTTGAGTGGTTGAGAGGTTGAGAGGCTAAGAGGTTGAGTGTTTGAGAGGTTGAGAGGTTGAGTGGTTGAGAGGTTAAGAGGTTAAGAGGTTGAGAGGTTAAGAGGTTGAGTGGTTGAGAGTTTGAGAGGTTGTGTGGTTGAGAGGTTGAATGGTTGAAAGTTTGAGAGGTTGAGAGGTTGAGTGATTGAGAGGTTAAGAGGTTAAGTGGTTGAGAGGTTAAGAGGTTGAGTGGTTGAGAGTTTGAGAGGTTGAGTGGTTGAGAGGTTGAGAGGTTAAGAGGTTGAGAGATTGAGAGGTTGAGTGATTGAGAGGTTGAGAGGTTGAGCGATTGAAAGGTTGAGCGATTGAAAGGTTGAGTGGTTGAGAGTTTGAGAGTTTGAGAGGTTGAGAGGTTGAGAGGTTGAGTTGTTGATAGGTTGAGTGGTTGAGAGGTTGAGTGATAGAGAGGTTGAGAGGTTGAGTGGTTGAGCGATTGAAAGGTTGAGTGGTTGAGAGTTTGAGAGGTTGAGTGGTTGAGAGGTTGAGAGGTTGAGCGATTGAAAGGTTGAGTGGTTGAGAGTTTGAGAGGTTGAATGGTTGAGTGGTTGAGTGATTGAGTTGATGTCACTCTGGAGGTCAAACTCCAGCAGCACATCATAACCTTTATAGATCACATCACTGAAGTTGGGGGGTCATTCTCCAACACCAACCCAGTGAAATATCCCTCCCTACCAACAGAGGTCACACATTCACAAGCTACCTTGGACAGTCTACTTCCTGTTTACTTCACTTCCTGTTGCCTCTCAAGACCTCTAATACACACAACATGCAAACACGTTTCAAGACATATCGTACACACACACACACATAAATAAAAGACAGGAGTCTGTAGTATGCAGTAGTAATAGTTGTGTGTGTGTGTGTG
This sequence comes from Neosilurus mollespiculum, assembly GCA_030014195.1. Lineage (NCBI taxonomy): Eukaryota > Metazoa > Chordata > Actinopteri > Siluriformes > Plotosidae > Neosilurus > Neosilurus mollespiculum. Next base: position 30,332,920 of record JAQMYF010000005.1, on the reverse strand, counting down.
TGTGTCAGGGAGGTGACCACTTGGACCCCCAGGTCAGTAGGGGCCCCTGAGGGCTGAGCAACTTTAAACTCCAGGAACATAAAGAGAAATAAAGGAAAATAAAGAGGAGTTACTATCCTTCTGAAGTGAAAAAAGAAGAAAGAAAAAGAGGAAGATGAGGATGAAGGAAGGCAGAGGTAAGTAGAGCAGATAAAGATAATCACAAACTTCTTCGCACTTTAAGTGTAAAAGACGTATTTTCAGAACTTTTATTATCATCACATCTGTTTACTGTGCTGGGTAACATTAGTGCACACATCCCGTGACTGAGGCGAGTGCGCGGCCCAGAGTCAGAGTTGGAACACCACCAGCAGTCGAGTTGTTAGCTTAGTGAGCAGGTTGAAAGGACGTTAAGAGCTAATAGTTACAGTATTAACATTTCATTATTAGTTAGATTAGTTTCGACATCATCACTAAAATAAACTTCATCTGTGCTGTTTCTATGGCAACATTTTTCCACATTTTTTTTTCTGGAGTTCACTGATGAAATAATTTCTGTTGGTTTCAGATTATTTTTAACAGAATAGTGATAGCGCTGGTAGGAGGGACCCCTGTGAATTACTACCACGGGCCCCAACAGGCTTGAGAATTACACTCTGTGTGTGTGTGTGTGTGTGTGTGTGTGTGTGTGTCCTGGCAGAGATTAAATGGTGTAAGACTGAAACAAGGGCACATTGAGCCCAAAGCAGCACAGCTGGGTGAGGAGAGAAAATACACACACACACACACACACACTCAGAGTAGCACTAATGTGATTTTTTTTTTGGAGTAAATGCTGTGGTGTTGCATCTCATAAATTCATGTTTCACCTACACAGATATAAATAACACAGAGAGAGAGAGAGAGAGAGAGAGAGAGAGAGAGAGAGAATCACTCTAACACAGCAGCTGTAAGCAAACTGAATATTTACTGCAAATCTGAGGATCGACGTGTGGACAGAGTATAAAAGGAAAGAGAGAGAGAGAGAGAGAGAGAGAGAGAGAGAGAGAGAATAAATCAGTGTACATTGTTTAAAAATGTGTTTTCAATATTTACAGTCACACACAGAGAGACAATCGTTCTGCTGGTTCAGAGAGAAAGTCATGTAAAATTTGGCACAATAACATTCATGTCCATTGCTTGGAAAGAAAAATGGAGGTGCAGGTTTGATGATGTCACTGCTAACATAACTTATTCCAATAAAACCTTTAAGTACAAACACCAGCGTGGTAAAAGTGTGAGCGCACTACACACACAAGTGTTTTTATTTCATCAGTGATCACACACTAATTCTCATACACACACACACAGACACACACACACACACACACACACTCCTGGTTCATGAACAATCCATAAATCCTCACGCACAGAGCCGGAGTTCCGCCGAGAAATGTCCATCCAGCTAAAGTCGGGCAGTCGTGTCCTACATCTTCATGGGGGGCGGAGCTAAAATCACAAAACATGTTGGATGGAATAGCACATAACACTAAGAAGATAAAACTCCAGAATTAGCACTGTGAGAAATATTCAGAGTCTGTAAGGAAACATCAAAAAGAAAGAAACAAACAAAAAAATCTTTTGTTTTTGAACTGAAAATTTCATACATGCACAACAAACCGAATGTTTTTATCCTCTTCGATGTCCCGTTACGAGCTCCGTAGAAATATAACAGATGAAATAAAAACTGTTTTGGGTCATGCGCACACGCACACACACACACACACACACACACACACACACACACACACAGCTATAAAAGCCCTATAATATTTAAACTTTTACACATTCACGTGTTTTGGGGGAAATGAACGAAAGCCATTTAAACCTGTAAAAAGCTGCAACTGGAAACTCCTTAAATATCTTAGATATCTTAAATAGAGTTAAAGGACATTTTCTTACAGAAATCAAAGTTTAAACAGTTCAGATTAAAATATTAACATAATAAAGAATAATTTATCAATCGAGATAATTGATGAAGACTTTACAAACGATGCAATGAGCTAGGAATGCTGGAACTATAGACACACACACACACACACACACACACACACACACCTAAGCAGTAGTAGTAAGTGTAGTACACTGCATCAGTAACGTATAACACTCATGTCTCTTGTTATTGCCGTTACCCTGCAGTGTATTTAAGGCAGTTCATGTTACCATGTTTCCTGTAATGCTAGTTAGTTGTTTAGAACATCTGCTGGAATGCTAGCTAACGCTTCATGGGCCTTATTGTAACTTTAGTTATTCAGTTTACCGGTTTCTTTAACACACTGTTTTATGTTGACTGTAATGCTAGTGTTAAATGTTTTTATAATACTTGCTAATGTGTTAGCATATTTTCCATACTGCTAGCTCAGACTGCTGAACTGGAATGGTAGCACTTGAACTTGAGTGTGTATATTAGGAACTGTACTGCTGCGACCCACAACCAAGAAAGTAAAGGGGGGGGGGGGTCAATATTTTAATGTTATTTTATAAAATACTATTCCTGTTATTCCAATAATATAGTTCAGTGGTGTGTACAGTAGATTCCCATACATTTCCTATACATTTGTTTATAACAATATCACTGATCTCACAAATACTATGAGTGTGTGTAAACGTTCAGTCTGGATGGCACGACACACACACACACACACACACACACACACACACACTTTACTGTGACCTTTTAATTTAACTTTATCTAAACTACTGAATATTAATGTAATTAATTAAAAATGAAAGTCCAAAACACACCTATAAATTTAAAATATGAAGAACTGATACATGAAGAAAACATTTTTAACATCAGTTCTGTGTGGAGTCAGAAACTTATTATCTAATAATATACACACAGAATTATTACCCCTATAAGACATTATTCATAAAGTTATTATTATTATTATTATTATTATTACTGTCTCATTAGACTGGAAACTTTTGGCAGCTTCCGGTTCTCCGTGTTTTGTTTAAATTTTAAATCTTTTTTTTTTTCATTTCTTTTTTTTTTTTTTTTTTTTTTTTGATTGTCTATAAAATGAAGTATTTAATCTCTGAGCGCCTCCTACAGTCCACATGAGGCACTGCAGCAGATTCATATGTGAAACCAGAGTCTGTTTCTGTGTGTGTTTTAAGTGGTGTGTGTGTGTGTGTGTGTGTGTGTGTGTGTTTTGAGTGATGTGTTTGTGTTGTTCGTTTTAAATAAATAAAAACTTGATCTAAAGCACATAAAATATTCAGTAATAAATAAATAAATATGCATCAGATCATACTTAAAGCTGAGTGCTAACTCCGCCCCTCAGTGTATCCTCAACCAATCAGAACTTCACGCAGCCGAGCAGGCAGTTATTATTCTACAATTCTTAGTCATTACATTCAAAAAGAGTGTAAACCTGTGCAAGTTTGTGTGTATTACCATGTTTTCCATGCTCTGAACTGTATTAACCAAAATAAATAATTTACTCAGAATGAATTTTTCTACTTACTAAGCAGAAAGAAAAAATAAAACAGATATGATTGGAGAAGACTACTACCTTCAGCATACTAAAAATCCAGAGTTCCACAATCTCACAGACCTTATCAGACACACCAACATTCTCCATTAAACCCAAACATTCTCCATTATACCCAAACATTCTCCATTAAACACCAACATTCTCCATTAAACACCAACATTCTCCATTAAACCCCAACATTCTCCATTAAACCCCAACATTCTCCATCAAACACCAACATTCTCCATTAAACACCAACATTCTCCATTAAACCCCAACATTCTTCATTAAACCCCAACATTCTCCATTAAAACACCAACATTCTCCATCAAACCCCAACATTCTCCATAATACACCAGCATTCTCCATTAATCACCAAGATTTTCTAATAAACACCAACATTCCCCATTAAACACCAACATTCCCCATTAAACACCAACATTTTCCATTAAACACCAACATTCTCCATTAAAACACAAACATTCTCCATTAATCACCAAGATTCTCCATTAAACACCAACATTGTCCATTAAACACCAACATCCTCCACCATTAAACACCAACATTCCCCATTTAACACCAACACTCCCCATTAAACCCCAACCTTCACCATTAAACCCCAACATTCTCCATTAAACCCCAACATTCTCCATTAAACCCCAACATTCTACATTAAAACCCAAACATTCTCCATTAAACCCAAACATTCTCCATTAAACATCAACAGTTGCCATTAAATACCAACATTCTCCATTAAACCCCAACATTAAACCCCAACATTCTCCATTAAACCCCAACATCAAACCCCAACATTCTCCATCAAATCCCAACATTCTCCATCAAACCCCAAGATTCTCCACTAAACCCCAACATTCTCCACTAAAACACCAACATTCTCCACTAAAACACCAACATTCTCCATGTTTCTTCATCCATGTATTTAATGTTTAGTAAAAGACTTCCCTTCAATGACACACAAGTAGAACATGCCACCAAGACGTCAGGGTCGCACTCTGGGTTTAGTCTGGCAGTGTAAAGTATAGAACCTGTAGGGGGCGCTCTCTTGGTGTTGCTGCTAACACACAGAGGATTTAAATGAAGACCACTTGAAACCAAATGTGTTGCAAAACAATGACTAAATACATCAGTGTGCAAAAATAAATAACAATAAATATGAAATAGATACCCCGCGACCCTAATTAGGAATAAGCGGTTCAGATAATGAATGAATGAATGAATGAAATAGATAACTATCTCTGTAATGTTTTAAGAAAATGGTTTTATGAAAGCGTGAAAGTGCAGTTAGTAAGAGTCATTGTAAAGATAATGTAACGCATGTGAACAAAAACGTTTACTGGATTTAACTTCACATTATCCTACAGGGGCACTCTCCCAAACCCACTACTCACAAATTAATAAGCATCGCCAAGACCAAATATAACATCTAAAGAACAGGTCAGTAAGAGTACTAGCTAGCTTTGTTAGCAACATTGTAGAAAAACTGTGTTTTTAGAGAAGTATAACTAATTAATTAGCTTAGCATAATTAGAGTAATTGTAAATATGTATAAAATGTAGACAAAAACATTCCATAAGATATTTTGTGTATACTCTCCACCACACTGAGAGTGAAAACATGATAAATAAGTAATATAATGTAAGAAAGCATTTCTACAACTAATCTACGATGATGTCATGGTTCAGAGATGCGTTTATCCTCCATCTTGGCACTTAAGATATTTTGTACATTTTTCAGCGTTTTTGATGGAGTGGTTCCCTAGGCAGATTGAACTGGTTAAACCATAAACAGGTAACTCTATGTGTGTGTGTGTGTGTGTATGTGTGTGTGTGTGTGTGTGTGTGTGTGTTTTTGCTGCTGAAACGGGTTAGAACCAGTCTGTGTGTGTGGGGTTATACTCTGGTTGTGGAGTGTGTGTGTGGCAGGCCAGCATTGTTGTATCCATGTGTGAAGGTGTTGTAGGGGTGCATGCTGGGAAATCCCATCAGCGAACTAGGTGTCATGGAAACAGAGTCTGGAGTCATGGTGACACTATTGGGTGTCATGGCAACCGAGTCGGGCGACATGAGTGGGACGTCATCTGGTGAGCGACGCAGAGTGAGCGTGTAATCCCTTGGGGATGACCTTGCATCCTTCTCGCAGGACACAGGTGCAGATTGGTGACGGGGAGGTGTTGGCTGACGTGGAGGGGGCGTGGCCTGTCGGCTGCGTTTATCTTTTCGGTAATAGAGTGCAGCAAATGCTAGGACATTGAGAAAAAGCAGAGATGCACCAACGGCGATGGTGACACTAAGCTCTGTGGAATAATCACGAGGATTAGCAATGACCAGTGGGCCAGGCCGCCTGGGAGGGCGTGGTCCAGTGGGAGTGGCCTGTGCAGGAGGGGGTGGAGCCCGTGTAGTGGTGGTGGAGGTGTAGTGGAACATGTCATTCAGGTTGTACAGATGAGGAACCAGGTGCTTCCAGAAAGCGACTTTAGTGGCGCGGTAATGATCTCGTACCCGTGGTTTCAGACCGATGTGCAGGTAGAGCTGATCCTCGGGACTGTACTTCGACCACGACACCTCCTCAAACCGATTTGCTTTCGTGTGGATGAACTTTGTGTCCTGAGGGACGGGTTTATTTGGGTCCCTGAAGGCAGACAGACAGATAGAGAGAGAGATGTAAGAGAATGCTACTTGATCAACCACAACTAAAAAACTGCAGAATGCTGGAGTGTGTTTAAGTGGGCGTGTCTTTTAGAGGGGTGTATTTCTGAACAGGACGAATTAAACAGCTTAGCCTCACTGCGTCCCGCTCTCAGATTCAGCAGGACTTGTTTATAAGACTTATTATTGTTCTTCGTTTGTGTAGGCGTGTCCTATTTATACAGTGTTGTGATTAATATTCATCATTATGTGTGTTCTGTACAATTACCCAGTCTTGGCGAAGTTGGTCCAATACGTCATCACTACGGCACTCAGCATGATGTCATTCCGTGAAAAATTGCAAGGGAAAAGTTCAGTGGGTCCAACGAGTGGGATTCCAAACACATAAGGAATCTCATCTCCATGGGCGGAGTCTGCCCAAGCTGGCTTCATCGGACTCTGGCAGTGGTGATAAAACGCATAAAAAAATGTAGGAGAACCGTAACGTGCATGCAAATCAGCTGTCACCATAGCAGGCTCCACCCACTGGTGATCTGTAAACATCGCAACAAGTGTTTTGCGGCGCGTTTCAGGATTGTCACGATCCGCCCAGTCCGTGTACATGAACTTTATCGTCTCGCGCAGTGTGTCTTTGCCTTCTGGGTAACCATAGAGACCGTCCACGAAGTCAGAGACAGCAAAGTCAAAATCTGATCCGGAAACCCCGCCTTCATCTGGCTCAACCACTCCTTCCACAAAGCGTAGTCCCTCCCCTTGGTTGACACCCAGCATTATGTCATAGTTGAGGAACTCGCCCTGCTCCATTAGTACTTCTGGGTCATCAGGAATGAGGTCACCGTCGATCACCGGCCCAAAGGCAACATGGAAGCGTGCGGGCTGGATGTCCTGCTCCACCAGCTCTCTGTAACTCCGCTTCTGCATACACAGCACCAAGTCCTACACACACACACACACACACACACATATATATATATGTATAGACTGTTAATGATACTGAAATAAAGAATAAATGATACTATATGAAAAGGTGTGAAGACGTACATGTGTGTCGAGAACGTTACAGCCCACACGCTCAGCCAACATGCGCGTGTATTTCACCGGCTGATAATTTACTGACCAACTGGACAACGCAGATCCACTCTGAATAATCGCTCTGTGGAACAGTCCTACGGGGTGGGGTGGGGGGTTGGGGTTGGAGGGGTGAGAGAGAGAGTTTCAAATGCACCTCTTTAAGGATGTTGTGTTTGTTTTGGATTTGATGATCTTGTTTGGGAATGTTTCGGTAGAAAATATTTTGTAATTTGAGTTTGTTTGTTCCTCACTCTGGATTAGAATGCATGTTAATGAGTAAATGTGAATATCTGAGAATTTCTGTATTGTGCGCTATGTGTGTTTGTGTGTTTACCCTCTGAGTGATGAGACAGTGTAAGCAAACTGACACAAGATGCTCCAATTCCAGATCCGAACACAGTGACTCGACCCGGATCTCCGCCAAAATATCCAATGTTCTTATTGATCCAACGCAGGGCCTGAATTTGATCCAGCAGCCCATAATTTCCTTTAGCAGCCTGATCACCAGTGCTCAGGAATCCTGAGACACACACACACACATACACATACATATGGGAGTTCTGCTGTGGTGAAGTGTGTGTTTGGCAGTTCTGCAGTGGGGACATGTGCGTTTGTTGGAAACAGTGCTATCCTTTTGGACTTGTGTGCTTGGAAATGGTGGTTTGTGAGAATTGTGTTGAGTGGAAACTATTGTCACGTACCCAACACTCCTATCCTGTAGTTCATTGTGATGACGATGACATTTCCGTAACTTGCTAACACACTGCCATCCATGATGTTTCCTGTTCCATCCATATACGAGCCGCCATGAATAAACAGCATCACAGGCCACGGGTCTTCACGTGAGTCACGCAACACTAAAGGAAGAAATAGAAGGTCCTGGGTTCAAGTCCTGAGCTCGGGTGAGGGCGTTTCTGTGTGGAGTTTGGATGTTCTCCCTGTACTTGTGTGGGTTTCCTCCGGGTACTCCGGTTTCCTCCCACCATCCAAAAACATGCACATTAGGATAATTGGCTGTTCCAAATCACCCCTAGGGGTGAGTGTGAATGGTTGTGTGTATTGACCCTGCAAAGGACTGTTCATGATGTACCCCACATTCACACAGAGTTGGCTGACATAGGCTCTGCCTACCCAGGACCTTAATAAAGGATAAAGCAGTTCAGAAAGTGAAATGAAAAGAAAACGCAACAGCCATCACCTACAACATTTTTTAAAAATTCTCTGATGTTTATTTTAATGAATTAACCAGTGTGTGTGTGTGTGTGTGAATCCCAGCAGCTGATGTAAGAGTGCAGAAACCTCGATGACACTCAGCCTTACTGATTAAAGGTCAAATAAAAACACCAGAAATTATTATTTAAGAAGTTATTAACAATGAATAAAAAAGAGAGTGCTGAAAGTAGACAGTACCGTCATCCTCCGCCTCCTCACCCGCCCGCTTCGACCCTGCAGAGACGCACCAGAGAACAGACACAGTAATGAATACCATTGAAATAGAGGTGTGTGTGTGTGTGTGTTTGAGTGTGACAGAGTGAGTGAATGTGAGTGTGTATTTGTGTGTGTGTGTGTGTGTGTGTGTGTGTGTTTGCTCACCACTCTTCTCCCGTGTGGGAACGTACAGGTTGAGGTAGAGACAGTCTTCACTTTGCTCCTGCAGGTATGTTGCCATGGTGTCAAGGTTAAAGGTCGCCCACACAGGTGCGGTGATGTCATGCACATTGCCGCGGGCGCTCTGAGGACACACCGGGGCAAAGCGTGTGGCATTACGCACTCCTCCCCACACTGCAGGTGGTTCTGGGACTGCAAATCTCCGCACTCCGGTGGGTGGGGCTGCAAAAGGTACACCCAGGTACTGGTCCACAGGGCGGAGCCCTTCTGTTGCCACAGCAACCCGCATCCCACGTAGACGACCCTGAGCAGTGTTCACTGTAGGATGGAATGTCACGGCTGTCGCCATGGAGAGGTACCACCATGGTAACCATGAAACCAAGGTGAAGGTCAGAGGTCGCCAGAGCAGGCGTGCGTACCACATGGTCTCACACACTCACGCACACACACATACACACACACACACACTCACACACGAAAACTCATACACACATAAATAACCTAAAAGTCCTCACCCTCCTAACACAGAAACACACACCCTTACTCACTCACACATACACACAGGTATATGTTAAGCTCCGCCCCTCAGCCAGGTGCCTTTTGAATGGATGATGCCATTGGTTACAGGAGCCTCAGATTTTTACAGTGCAAATGCCATCACACTCGGTACACACCTAAACACACCAAAACACACACAGAAGTACATGTATAATTATATAATAATAACAAAAATATTTTTCAAAAACCGAACATATCTCATTTCAACCTCATTTATGATTGGTCATCAGATTTTTTGTGTTTTGTGAATATTAATGAGTAGTGAATGTTAATGAGTGTAGTGAATAATAATCTCTGTGTAGTGTAAATAATATTTGTGTAGTGAATATGAATGTGTAATGTGAATATTAATAAGTGTAATGTAAATATTAATGTGGAAAGTAAATATTAATGAGTATGTACTAATTATTAATAAGTGTTAAATGAATGTTAAATTTTTTGTGAATACTAATGAGTATGCAGTGAATAATAATGAGTGTAATGTGAATAATCATAAATATGTGGTAAGTATTAATGAGTATGTATTAAATATTGCTGTGTGTGTAATGAATAGTAATGAGTGTGTAATGTGAATATTAATAAGTTTAAATAATGATGAGTATGAAGTGAGTATTACTGTGTGTAGTGAATATTAATTAGTGTGAAGTGAATATATATATATATAAGATTATTAATGAGTGCATAGTGCATAATACTGTGTGTAATGAATATTAATTAGAGTGTAGTGAGAATTACTGCGTGTGTAGTGAATATTAATTAGTGTAATGTAAATAATAGCGAGTATATGGTGAATATTACTGTGTGAATTATTTATTAATGAGTGTAATGTGAATAATAATGAGTATGTGGTGAATATTCCTGTGTGTGTAGTGAATATTAAT
>JAQMYF010000005.1:30004453-30014770 GCA_030014195.1 Neosilurus mollespiculum | reverse complement strand
CTCACTCTCTCTACCCCCTCCCCCATGCTCTCTCCCTCTCTCTATACCCCGTCCCCCACTCTCTCTCTCCCCCTTTCTCTCTACCCCTCTTTCTCTTCCCTCCCCCCACTCTGTAGTTCCTTTGGAGGGATTGAAGAGTCAGAAGTACTTTGATGAGTTGAGGATGTCGTATATAAACGAACTCAATCGTCTGATTAATTACGGCACGAAGAGTAACTGTGCACAACGATTCTACCAACTCACCCGACTGATGGACTCACTGCAACCGGTACACACACTCACACACACTCACACACACTCACTCTCACACATGCACACACTCACACACATTCTGACACATTCACCATCACACATACACACTCTCACATACATTCACAATCACACACACACACTCTGACACACACTCACACAGACTCACTCACACTCACACATACTGACACATTCACAATCACAAACACATTCACACACTCTCACACAAACTTTCTCACACACTAACACACTCACATACACTCACTCACACATACACACACTCACACACATACTGACACATTCACAATCACACACACACACACACACACACACACACTCACACAGACTCACTCACTCTCACACATACTGACACATTCACAATCACACACACAATCACACACTCTCACACAAACTTTCTCACACACTCACATACACTCACTCTTACACATACACACTGACACATACTCAGACTCACACTCACTCTCACACCTACTTACACACATTCACAATCACACACTCTCACACAAACTTTCTCACACACTAACACACACACACACACATTCACAATCACACACTCTCACACAAACTTTCTCACACACTAACACACACACACACATTCACAATCACACACTCTCACACAAACATTTTCACACACTAACACTTTCACACACATAATCACACACACTAACACTAACACACACACACACACACACACACATTCACAATCACACACTCTCACACAAACATTTTCACACACTAACACTTTCACACACACACTCTCACACACTAACACACACACACACACACATTCACACTATCATGTTAGTGATAGTGATCTTTTACTTGTTTTAAGTTTTTAGGGTTTTTTAACTCGTTCTCTTTTTGTTCTCTCTGTTTCCTCTCCTCCATCCTCTCTTCATTTTGTTCTTCTCTGTCATCGATTCCTCTGCTTTCCTCTTCTCTTTTTCACGTTTTTTAATCGTACCCCTGTTCTCTCCATCATCATCATCATCATCTCTCATGCTTTTACTGTATATTCCACGTTTTAATACAATTTTTTTTCCTTCTAACCTTCTCAATATCAATCTCTCTCCCCTCCTCCCCCACCAGATTATCCGGAAGCTTCATCAGTTCACCTTTGACCTTTTCGTTCAGGCTCAGTCTCTCCCCACGAAGGTCAGCTTCCCGGAGATGATCGCCGAAATCATCTCAGTGCAGGTACCAAAGATCCTCGCCGGCCTGGCCAAGCCCATCCTGTTCCACAAGACTGTGACTCCGCCTCCTCCTCCAGCACCCAGGATGTCCACGCCCACTCAGCCAGACCTGGCCTAATCTGATCGGATCCGGTCTGAATCGGTTTCTCCAACTTCCTGCTTTTTTTTTTTGTTGTTAAGTTTGAGCTGGAAGAGTTAAACCTCCTCATTTTCTCTCTCTCTCTCTCTCTCTCTCTCTCCCTCCCTCCATCTCTCTGTCCATTTCTTTCTTATCCAGAAAGTGTCTGTAAAACCTGCGGAGGACCATTACATCATTACGCTGGTCTATCTTCTGCTCAAAGATAATTTCAGATCATTTTCTCACGCCGGCAGTGTCGTCTCTCTCTCTCTCTCTCTCTCTCTCTCTTTTCCTTTCTCTCTCTTACGCTATCTCTCTTTTTCTCCAGCATTTATTCCTGAAGAGTCTGAAGAGCTGCGCTGTGTTACCTGATGGACAGGTTTATAAAAAAGTGGAAGAAAAGAAAAGGGAGAAAAATCCTTTTAGTTTTATCTGAGCCCTGAAAAAGACAAAGTGTGCACTAGAACGAGAAGCACTGGTTTGTTTACTTCACACACGACTCTATGCATTTGGGGGAAAAAATAAATATAAAAAATAATAATTAAAAAAGGTCTAAAATATAAACTGCCATACGCTTGCACCTTTTAAAAATCAATCAATAAATGAATAAATACATAAATAAATAAATAAATCTTGCGCTGCTTTCTTTGCCAGTTAATAACGAACCAAAACGACGACAATCGAATTGCGCTCGTTATCCGTGCCTCGAGTTTCTTTACTTTCCCACACGATGATCAAAGCCACAGGAACGTCTCCGAGATCCGCACGTTTTTCTCCATCACACACGTGAACGTTCTCCAGAAAAAATAAAGAACCCGAAATGTACGACGTTCCCTTTCACACAAATGTACAGCATCAGCTACGACGACGCTAACGCAGCTAACCGAGAGATACACACAACAAGGTTCTGTCAGAAAGAGACCAGACGAGAACCCGTTCAGGAGGATGTGAACCAGTAAAGAACCCCACTCCGTTTCTTTTTTATAAATGTATAAAACTGTAAAGGTTCTTTGGTTGTCCAGCTAAAGGAACCCAAAGGTTCTTTAAATGATTAGGTTTTTTTGTATTAGAACCTTTTCTGATAGGGTTCTCAGTTTTGAAAGTGGTTCTCTCAGGGTTCTTGGGCTCCTATCTTCTAAAAAGCTACTCTAATAGGAACCACTGTCGTAGGGTTCTAGATGGAAAAGGAGACACATTTAAGGAAACCGGTTTCTCCTAAAGGTTTGGGGTTCTTTCAGGGCTGGTTGGATAATCATCTTAGTGTTCTAACAGGGTTCTACTCTCTGATAAGTTCTCCAATGGGTCAGCTGAAGAACCGTTCAGGGTTCTAGTGTTCTAAAAGCGGTCTGTTCAGTACCGAGGTTTTCTGAGTGAATCTGAATCCACTGATTCGCAGATCCGCCGCTGTGGGGTTCCATAGAGAACCCTGTAGAACTCTACAACCACTTCTGGTACAACCAGAGAACCGCTCCAGGTTCCAAATAATTTCTGAGTGTACATTTGAGGTGAAAGAAAACAATACGTACATTTCATTTTTGTTTGAACTGTTCCTTTGAGGTCGGGAGGAGGGGCGGAGTCAATGTGACAATGGGTGTGGCTTTGTGGCATCTAAACTCCGCCCCTTGTTGATCCGTAATGCTGAGAATGAACTTTTATTGGGGAAGTGTGTGTGTGTGTAAATAAAAACATTGATTTTGCCTTTTACTTGACCATCACAGACACACACACACACACACACACACACACACACTCTGTCCTACATTTAAAGTGTGTTTTGACTCGTTGCTGCTCTTAAATAAAAATGTGTGCACGATGACGTTAGCACTTCCACCTGAATGTTTTTCTTTTTATTCTAAACTTTATTAAACTCACTAATAAAAAATTTGTAGCATGAAAACACACACACACACGCACACACACACACACACACACGCACACACACACAAGCTTTTGCACTCGGATGTAAATCTTCCAGCTCACCGCTTCAGCCTTTAGCGCAGCGTTGGAGTGAGACACGCCGTGATCATCTCCTCACGAGCAATAAGTCACGGCTACGACACACACCTTCTCCACACCGCTAGCACGCTAGCACGTCCCTGTCTCCTGACTCTCGCTGCTCTTTTAGGCGACACCCGCCATAAACACAGAACAGCTAGCTACTCTGACTAGCATGCTAACTAGTGCGTGCTAACAGTTTATCGACTCCAGCTGTGTTTACAGGTTTTCTTTTTCCTTCGTTCCATCCCTCTCTCCTCCGCTCTTCTTCCCCTTCATTTCTTCTCTAATTTATTTCTTTTTTCTCTTCTTTCCTTTCTTCTTCTCCCTGTTCCCATTTTCCCCCTCCTCCTCTCTCCACCCGCCCCTCTGTAAGTTCCTCTCCTCCAACTCTTCTTTCTTTATGCTTTGTTCTTTTACATCCCTCCTTCAGTCCTTTCCTTCTTTTCTAGCTAGCTACTCTGACTAGCATGCGAACTTATTCATGCTAACAGCCTGTCGACTCCCTTTTCCTCCTTCCCATTCCTCTCGCTCTCCCTTCTCCAGAATCCCTCTCTCCTGTTATTTCTTCTTTCCTTTCTTCTTCTCCCCGTTCACTTCTTTCTTCATCCTGTTTTTTTTACATTCCATCCTTTTTATAAATTTGTTTCTCGTCCTTCTTTCTTGTCTTTTACATCACTTCCTCCCCCTGAATCCTCCTCTCCGTCTCTCTATTTAAACTCTTATTTCTTTCCTCTTCCCCTTTTTTCTCCTCCTCCACATTCTCTCACTCTTCTTCTTCTTTCTTTTTATTTTATACAGTCGTCCCTTTCTATTCTTCCTCCACCCCACCCCACCCCAGCACCCTCCTCACTTCAGCCACAGGCTCGAGCTCCATATCTTGGATTAAATCATGTTATCCGTGTGTCTGTCAGGAGGTAGACGTCTGTGCGTCTGCTAATAGCCGAGCCGAATGCAGATTTTTCCTTCGTGACTGAATAATCTCTCCGCCGCTTTAGTATGTAGATTGCTTTTTAAGGGGCTTGGAAGCGCCGTATCTGTCGTTCTTGCGATCCGCGGCCGAGCTTCAGGCTCCACCGAGGGGGGGTGTTCCCTCCTCCCCTGCAGTTTTCTCTTTTCTGTCGAGGCGAATGTGCCGTGAGAAGAAAACGAGGCTGTCAGGGATGAGACAGCACAAAAAATACACTCGCACAGGTGTTTACCATGAACGCGCTCATTACAATCCCAAACTTGGAGGAAGAAAGTACTCCACTCTCTCTCTCTCTCTCTCTCTCTCACACACACACACACACACAAGCACTGAATCATTAATCTATAAACACTTGATCATAATGAATTACAAGAACTCGCATACATCGAGAAGATTTACCTATCGAGCATGATTAGCCGTTAGCATTTAGCTTGCCACACACACACACACACACACACACACACGTTCAGAACAATGCCTGACCGTCTTCGGCTCATTAAGTCATAAACCCGCTGA
This sequence comes from Neosilurus mollespiculum, assembly GCA_030014195.1. NCBI lineage: Eukaryota > Metazoa > Chordata > Actinopteri > Siluriformes > Plotosidae > Neosilurus > Neosilurus mollespiculum. Next base: position 30,009,708 of record JAQMYF010000005.1, on the reverse strand, counting down.
CGCTTTGGTGGTAATTATTGACGACTGCACACACGGAGGGCTGTTTCATATTTGATCGCAGCGTAAAGTTGCTTTTGTTCCGAGTTTTGATATAAATATAATCTTTACACTATTAATGTGCTGCTAGTGGCATGTCGTTAAGGAGAAAAAAGGAAAAAAAGACGTTATAGTTCTGTGATTTCTCAACGCACCTTCGGAATGCAGTCTTTCCTGAACCCTTCAGCGCTGATATAAACACCGCTTTTGTATTTTTACTATTCCATTCGAAGCCTTAAAGGTGCAGTTTGTAGTTTTTAACTTCAGAAACTTTAATAAACTTTTCATTGGTTAAAAAAAAGAAAAATCGATCTAAAAATTCCTTGATATGCAAATTCAGCGGTGCGTGCTTCGATGTCAGCTTCTGAGATTTTTGTTTTAAGATTTTTCTTTTTTTTTTTTTTTTTTTTACCCTGAAATAAGCTTAGCTATAAGCTCCGCCCACTACAGAACAAAGCCAATCATTCGCAAAGAGCTCCGCCCCATTTCCCTTTAAAGGTACTGGACATGGTGAATGTTACGGCTTAAAACGGAGAGAAAGTTACACGGCGTGGAGACACGTAGAGTTACAGAGTGCGCGGATTAATAAAGTGATTTAATGTATAAAATATGACATGATAGATTATAATGAAATGATGATGTCATCACTTTTTGTTAATAATAAGCAGATTTTACGAAGTGGAAGAATAAAATTGAACAAAACCTGAATTCACAATCTCACTCACCAAACCTCTTTCTCCAACTAGGGTCACGGGGAGGGTGGAGCCTATCTCAGCCGGCTCTGGGCGAGGGCGGGGTACATCCTGAACAACTCACCAGACCACTGCAGGGTAGCGCACACACAACCATTCACACTCACACCGAGGGGCGATTCAGAACAGCTAATCAGCCTCCTGTGCATGTCTTTGGACTGTGGGAGGAAACCGGAGTACCCGGAGGAAACCCACACGAGCACAGGGAGAACATGAAAACTCCACACAGAAACGCCCTCGCCGAGCCCGGGACTCAAACCCAGGACCTTCTTGCTGTGAGGCGGACGTGATCCCTACACCTCCGTGCCGCCTGAATTCATAATCTACACTCCTTACACACAAATATGAAACGAGGCGCGTCCCCGTGCTCACATTTACAGAGGCCTAGGTAAGTGCATCGGAGGAAAACGGGGCGGGGACTAAGCAGATGGCTTCAGGGAACTGAGGGGCGGAGCTGAGTCTTTTTTATTTTAATTTAAGGCTATAAACTGTTATAACTGCATGTAAATTTGTCAAGTGCGAACTGAAGGTTCGTAAATAAACATTAGCTAAAAAAATAACCTTTCGTTTGAAAAATCATTCAGGTTTACAAGTGTTTACTTTTTTTTTTTGCTTCAAATAAATTTCGGCAAATTACCGAAAGGTTTTTAGCGCTCTTGTTTTTTTCAATTTTTATTACAGATATGAATTGTTGTAAAATTACAAACTGCTCCTTCAAGATGAAGCTAGTTCTCAAATTAACGCTAATACAATCATCCAAGCTGAACAGCGTAAACACTGTAATCGCAACTTTTTCGCTAGCATCTTTTTGTCTTTAATGAAGTGCTTATATAGTGCTTGGGAAGTGCTTATGTAATGCCTAAAAGTGCTTATGTAGTGCCTATGTAGTGATGACGTAGTCCTGATGTAGTGCCTCTGGAGTGCTTATGTAGTGAAAATCGCTCTGCTTTTGTACTTTTGCTACTTGATTCAATGCCTTAAGATGAAGTTTGGTCTTTATGCTAGTCGACTCGAAGCTAGCACTGCGGAGAGGCTAGCGAGTCTGCGGTTAGCAGGGTCGCGGTCGGCCGAGCACCAAAGGTTTGTTTTGATTGTTTTCATCTTGTAGCATGCACGCTTCTTTTAACGCAAGCCAAAGTTAAAATCAGTAAAGAATTAAAGCAATAAATTTAAAAAATAAAAAAAAAAAAAACTAACAAAAAAAAAAAAAAAAAACCTTTTTGAATGTAGATTAGGACACATTAAGTGGATAATAGGCTCCTGTATCATACACCAATAAAATAATTCACGTTAACAGACGTTTCCATTAATAATTAGGGGTTAAAGAGTTTTTTATTCCTTCAGCAGTTTTTGGTGAACTCCAGTCCTTTATGTGACACAAAAATTTGCAAAAGTTCCTCAATGAATCCTTCGATCTTCGATTTGTTTTTTAGTACTTTTGTGTGAAATGTGGATTTAAAGGTTTTAATGAAATCGATGTAAAAAGGGAAACGAATTTAAAAACATTTTAAAGCCATGTATGTTGTTATTGTTGTTGTTGTTGTTGTTTTTCTTTCTGGCGTATATCTGTGTAACTGTACACGTAACCCATCCTGCTATTGGCTGTTAAAAGTATTCGTACAAGTATTTCTTGGATTTCTAAAAAATGGAATAAAAAAATTGTTCTTTTTCATTTGTTTAAACCTTTTTTTTGTTGTTTGTTTGTCTTTGCTTTAAATTTGTTTTTGTTACTTAAACCTTTGTAAGTTTATACTGTATTTTTACAGTGTTTGACTTTATTATTATTATTATTATTATTATATACGATTCTGGCCCGAGCATTCAGATTTGTAAACTGATGATCCATTTTCTTAAACTGTGTAAAATGGACACAAAAAGGATATTACTGTGCAGCTTCCTGTAAATTTGGTTCATTTATGTGTTTCTTTGCATCCTATTAAATAAAACGATCCTCTTTGTGCTTCGGGGGTCACTGATCTGTGCACTGTTCTATTCCAGGAAAAAAAATCGAATTCAAATCATGAACCTTTCACTAAAAACACACAGCAAACGATTTATCTCTCAAGTGGATCATGTGTATCATATGAATGTAGCGTCACTGCGCGTCCCGGTTACCTGAAAGGGTGCAGAAAGCGAGCATGCTCAGGACGCTGAGAATCCAATAGCACGATGTGGGGCAGATTAAAATAGGGTAGAGACCTGCATGGCGGATTCCTCGAACTAGCCAACGCTTTTGGATCCATCCTTCCAAGTGCCAATGACCACGATGAACAACTTCAAGGACCTGCAGTTCTCGTTCAACACGGCAATGGAATGAATCTTCCAAGCATTCAGACAGGCTATAGGAGGAGAAAACCTGAAATCTGGAGAACGCTCACCTCTCATTTCCTGGACAGCACGACCACCATGACCTCAGTCATCACATGTATGTAAGAGCTGGTGGGAAAGCTTCAACCAATCATCGAGCCGACATGAATGAGGTTTAAAGCCAAGAACTCAAGGAAACTTACAGACCCGAGGTTCCACTATACAAGACACTCATTCCAGTGGAGTCTGAAGAACCCGCCAGGATCTTGGAGCAGTAGTACAACACAAGCCTTAAAGACCTTGAGTGTCCAAAGGTCTGCACAGGACCGACAGGGTGTTAGTTCAGGCTGAAACCGTAGTGCCTGTGGTCTGGACGATTTACACAGCTGGTGTTGCCTCAGACAGTCTACAAGTTTCCAGTGAAGCTGAGAAACTTTAAACAACAGTCATCAGGAGAGGACATTATATACTGGAGGGATAAAAAGCACATGGACAACGTGCACAACCATCAACCTGAAGATCGCAGGTTCGGATCCAGGCCAACCCTCCCTCCTGTGGGAGCTCGGCCAATCAGCTCTCATGGACCCCGCCCACGAATGGCCATGACATCGACCTGCATCTGACTCGGGGACCCAGTGCCGAAATCTAAAGCCCCTTCCTCACTACTTACCGTTTCAACTCGCGATGATGAAGGTGTGTGAGAGTGTGTTTATAAAACCATCCTGCTGGAATAAGATACATTCCAAAAATCACCACAAGTAAAAAAACAAACAAAATAAAACCTAATGATAAATACAGAATATAAATAAAAAACTAAATACCAACATTAAAAATCAGATCCAAACAAACTGGTTCCAAATGTTGTTTTTATGTTGTGGAACATTCAGAGGAAACATGTACAGGGTTTAGTGAAAGTTATAAAGAGATCCTGAAATCTTACAAAAATAAAAACTCCAAAAACACATGGAACAAATCAGGAACTTCGAATCCAATCAAAACCTCGAGCCGATTCATTTCCCAAAACTTTCTTTCTTTCGTTTGTTTAATAAATAAAATGTCCGCACTTCACATTTACGCATCACAGTGACAAAAGGACAACATGAACAATGAACGTTCACAAAGGCGTCATTGCATCATTGCAGCGGGGGGGCGTGGCGGGTGTTGGCGTGTTCGGCGATTAGTGTTTACAGAGGAGACGCAAGCCTGCAGCAGGACTGATGTACTGAGATCACAAGAAGCTGAAAGAGTTTTGTTGTTAGCGTTACGCTGTAGTGGTGTAGATAACAACTCCACAACCACCTACACCAAATGTCATGTGATATTCAAGCTGCTAAACGATTTCTGTGTCGGGGAAAGCAGCACATGACGTCACTCCTTTTGATATGTTAGCTTCTAGGGTAACGCTGGTGGAAGGAGTCTCCAGTGTCAGCGCTTTGTAAAAGTCGCAGTTTTTCTGGCTGTACCGTTATTGAGACGCGCTGTGCTACATGTAACTGAGAAGAGATTAAAAGGATGTTGTGGGGGGTTTTTAATAAAAATGAGTTCATTGTTAGGTGGTTGTGGAGTGAGAGAAATAAAAGAGCTTTTCTGGATAAAGATGAGCACCGATGTGGGACGTTATCCTGATATTTATTTTGTACGTGGACCTTTTTTAGCTACAAATCTGTATTAGGTTTTGGTGATTATTATATCAGACACGCATGTTGTTACTCTCTCGAATATAAAACGAGTTTCAGTGAAACCTTGGGAACAAACCACCAAGTTCCGTCAGCTAATCCGGTTCCTAGGAATTTTAAAGTAACAAACAAAAGTTTCTTTGATTAAAGTGAAGACATTCTGATACAAACCAGATGTTTAAGAATAGAATTATTAAATTATTATATCGTTTATTCGTTTGATCTTTTTTCTTAAACTTTATCAAGTTGGAAGTTTTAAAGTTTCTGTTAATTACAGCACAAAGTCTTTTTGAGTGAACTGTGACTTTACGACTTGGATTTCATCCTCGTTGGAATTTCTCCAGGTGTCTTCCATGAACAGAAACCTCAGCTATAAAGGTCCTGGTGTTCCGGCGGGAGTAGGAGGTTCTGGAGCTTTTATCTTACAGTCAGTCCCAAATTAGTGTTTATAAAGCATGGAAGAGAATTTGATAGAGGAGATTTG
>JAQMYF010000005.1:29901930-29910972 GCA_030014195.1 Neosilurus mollespiculum | reverse complement strand
GTGTGTGTGTGTGTGTGTGTGTGTGTGTGTGTGTGTTATCCCCATCCGTACATCAGAGAGACATGAAAGAAGACAGAGAGTTACTTCCTGTTCCTATGTGAGAACGGCACTTTGGGTTCTGACACACCGAACCAACCGGACCGAAGATTATACCCGGTGTGTTCTGTTTCCATGGTGATGGACGGAGTATCAGCAGAAGTTTATTGTAATTCACCACAACTGCAATTCCAGATCATATAATTACCCGAGAACTCTATTTATGAAACCCAGGAACCTTTATCCAGGGTTCCACTAACCTTTATTTCAGGAACCCAGGAACCTTTATCCAGGGTTCCACTAACCTTTATTTCAGAAACCCAGGAACTTTTATCCAGGGTTCCACTAACCTTTATTTCAGGAACCCAGGAACTTTTATCCAGGGTTCCACTAACCTTTATTTCAGAAACCCAGGAACTTTTATCCAGGGTTCCACTAACCTTTATTTCAGGAACCCAGGAACTTTTATCCAGGGTTCTACTAACCTTTATTTCAGGAACCCAGGGTTCTACTAAACTTTATTTCAAGAACCCAGGAACTTTTATCCAGGGTTCCACTAACCTTTATTTCAGGAACCCAGGAACCTTTATCCAAGGTTCTACTAACCTTTATTTCAGGAACTATGCCAGGAACTTTGATTCAGGTCCCTTTAAAATTGTTCACATGAACTTTTTTCAGGGGACCATAAAACTTTTTCAGGTTTTTTTTCCAGGAACCTTTACCAGGATTCAGGAACCCCTTCAGGAACTAAGGAAGGAACTTTTTAGAAATCTAGGTAGAATTTCAAGAGCCCACTAACTCTCTCATGAACCCAGGAACCACTCCTGTTTTAGCTGGATTTGAGTTCTTCCTCTGAATAGGATTTTATTCATGGCACTACGGGAACTGATACAGGAACTCACAGATGGAGTTTTATGGTTCTTTCCAGGTGCCGGGTCTCCGGTGTCGGCTTGGTGTGCCAGGTTCTGCGTAAGTGGGCGTGTCCCTTCTGCCAGGATTATTATAACGTACTGACATGTTGAAAACAGACAACAGGTCAGGGTAACCACACCCACTGTTTACTGACCACGCCCACTCACAAGCCGCATACTGACTTTTAATACGAGTGACAGAGGCAGAGAGAGAGAGAGATAGAATGAGTGAGAGAGATCCCTGTCTATAGATGTCTTGCCCAGCAGGAAACAAGCCTTCTGTATGGGCTACACTAGTGACACATAGTGTCACTAACATTATGGCGTTAATGTCGGTTTTTTTTTTTATCCTTTTAAATAAAACTAAGCTATTTTTATAGATATATAATTCTCTCTCTATATTTATATTTATATATACATACATATATATATGTATATATATATGTTTATACGTAATACTGTACAGCTCAATTTTTTACAATCAAGAAATAGATACAATTTGTATCAACAAGCAAAGGTCGTTTCTAGACATTTGAGGCCTGATAACTTGCTGCGTGTCTAGAAAATAAATGCGTACATCAGAACCAACACAAAATAAAATACGCAGGAAAAAAGTGGTATATTTATCTCAAATATAGTTAGCCTTAGCCACTAGCTTTAAAGTTTCATGGCTCTGGTACAGCGCTAAAGTCAACAAACGTCCCGACTGATGGACTACGCTAAATAAAATTTAAATGTTTAACGGTTCTCGCTTCTCTTTTATTACAAAAAAAATCATTTCTATTAAAGTTCAAGTTTCAAATATGAACACAAACATTTCTGAAAATATTGTAAGTAGGATTTTGTGAGATTATGTGATGGTTACAATCATTATTAGACCTAACTGACACGAGGAACTTTTATCCAGCATGCCATAAACCTGAAAGGAACCCAGGAAGTAAACAATCTTCATCCCCGTTCCTAAAAATAATTCAGACTGTCTGGGGAAAACTTTGGGTTTGAAACCTGTTCTGAAATCCTGGAGCCTTTTACCCAGAAACCTTTTAAAGAAAACATTAACCATGAAACTTCTCCAGGTAACAGGAACCTTTTCAGGGAACTGTTTTAGACTGTTTTAGCTAGTTTGTTTGGCTACGTCCCATGCTAGCACACAACACCATTTTGAAATCTAGGAACCTTTTCAGGACCTCAGAAACGATTCCAGGAACCTTTATAGGAACCTACGTGATGGTAAGTGCTGATTAAGTTTTCATATCACAATGCTAATATTGCACTAAGGTATCTGATCACTTTAAAATGTTATGTTTGTTTGTTTTTTTTTACCTGGGAATAATCGGGAAGGTTCAATACAAACAGAAGAGAGCGCGACAAAAGTAGCAGCAAGCGACCCATGAATCAAATGTAAGAAACAACCCAACGACAGCCTGGTGTTCCGTGTGTGTGTATCGCACAGGGAGAAACAGGTAGGCAGTGTGTCGCAACCTTCCCACGAGCGGTAACCTGCGCTCATGAAAACAAAACCCATCAAAATACAACATCGAAATAAAGTTTTCTTTTTCCACCCAGACACAGAGAGAGAGACCACTCCAAGTCTGGAACATTCAAGGATCCGCTAAGATCGCGCTTATATAATAATATAATATACAAAGGTGGGCGGAGCGGCGGCGTCTCCCAGCACCAATCAGAAAACACATGCTCTTCAAGAGCATTTTGCTGATGAGACACGTCGACTGCCATCCCTTTATTAATGCACAAATCCCGTTAAGTTGCAGTACGCCTCAACTAACTAACGAGCCAATTGATAATCAAGCTCTTGGTTTATTATCATGCATCAATTCGGAGCTTGTTAAAGCTATAACGATTATATTTCTAAATACTACACGTTAACTAAAATAACCGTGTCCTCCTTGGCATCGCGGGCATTTCAGGACCCGGTCCAGGTTGCAGTGTTGAGCTAGCTAGCTAATTAGGTCCTTTTTCTAAACAAATAACTTGCAGCTAATGTTATTTATGATTTAGAAATCTGTTTACGTTTAGCAACTTGTAACACAAGCTAGTAAATTAAGCATAAATTTTTAAATTTCCTTATAATAATCCAGTTGAAGCTATATAGGAATTTCAGCCAATGGGAGATCATCTACTGTGTCTATGACATCAAGGTGGACCAGGTGACTCGGCAGGTTTCACATCAAAGTTAAAATCTTCCGTATAAACTACTGCCGCTAATTCTTTTCCAACTTCCAGCGATTAAAACATACATTTGGTAAAATGTCACAAAGCCCAAATACTAATCCGTTACCAAAACAGGAATTTTCTGGATTTCATAAAAGTTACTGCACAACAAACACGTCTCACAGGCTATATAGTATGCTAGCTTCTAGCTAACTAGCATGTATGTAACACTCAAACACACATTAATGATCTTTTTGGCCTTGCTTAAGCAGCGTGAAATACTCTTTTATAATGGCTTAGTGCGAGTGGGGAAAAGGGATGCCGTTGGTTTGGTCTTTTTTTTTTTTTTTTTTTTTTTTTTTTTTGGCAGGTCGGCGGTGTTTCACTCCAAATCCCAAGGTAGTCTTTGCAAAGTGGTATCGCTAAAACAGGAAAATAATTGCTCTAAATAACCGCTAGTGCTTAAATACTAAACACACACGGTGACCTCAACAACCATCAGAAAATATAGATATATTTATATTTATATATTGATATATATATATATCACATTAACACACTTGTGGTGAGGTCACACGATGTAAGGCCATAAAAGTTTAAAAAGGTCAGAATTCAAGTTCATGCTTTGAGGTACTCGAGAGTTAACGCTCCTTTCGGAAATTTCACGTATTCACCTTTTCACGAGGAAAAAAAAACCATAATCGCACAGTCACAATATTTACACTGGTGCAAGTGAATACGTCGTTGTACTCATATCACAATCTTTTTTTATCATTTCTTTCATAAAAATTTCATTTAATACTAAAATTAAATGGTTTCAACATAAAACTACAACAAATCATGTTCCTTATGAGAAAAAAATGACTGAAATGGAAAAGAAATTACCATATTTTCCAGAGAATAAGAAACTTTTTTTTGCTATAGGGGAGTTTTCTTATTTTAGAATGCAGCAAACATGTATGATGTGGCGGCACGGTGACACAGTGGTTAGTACGTCCGCCTCACAGCAAGAAGGTCCTGGGTTCGAGTCCCTGTACTTGTGTGGGTTTCCTCAGGGTACTCCAATAAAAATGGGATATTAATACAACTGGATACCATTATGACGGCAACCATCACCGAGGGCATAGGTCTGGCTGAAGTACACAGACACTCATATTATTGTATGTGTTAGACCAACCATATAGGAAATATGGCCGGGACAAGCTTTTTCCTTTGAAGTGGGGTCAAAGGTCAAGGTCACAGTGACCTCTTGTTGGTACGCAACACTCCACCTTACCACCCTACACATATCCACCAAGTTTGAGGCACGTGCCTCAGGCAATTCGGAAGTTAAAGCCTGGACAAGGATGGGGACACACGGAGGCACGGACGGACTGATCACTACAGGGCATCTGCATTACGCCGGGCCCTAATGAAGCAATGTGTATAATCACTTTTCCCCAAGTAGACAGAATTTGGTAGGGGTTTGATAGAGTTAAATATAATGTATTGTCTGGAAAACATGGTAAAATTACATTTTTTTTTAAGCAGCTGGTTTTTCATGATCTAGACTCTTGTTTTGTTTTCCTCTTTGTATCCCAAGAGCAATTTTGTTATTGACTGAAAATTAAAAGCTAAAAGGCATGAACACAAAGTATTAAATTGCTTAAAACACCTTCATTAAAGAACAAACTTGCTTCCTCTTCCACTGGATGATCTCTTTAACCTTGGTACAAGGCCCGTCATCACAAACGGATCAACCCAGAATCATGCTACGTGATGTAGCACTGCTAATCATAATTGATGCTAACACAGAAAAAAGGGAACACTGGGATACGGAACACTCACCAAGATGGTTAAAAAAAGAAAACGAAGAAGAATAGAAGAATAAGGAATTTTATGTTTGTGACTGGTGGTGTAGATCGAGTTTGGAGAAAAAAAAAAGGGAAATGTGTAAGGTGTTGTGCTGCTTCTCCTGCACTTGCTCAATGACAGGACCGTAGTTTGGTTACAATAACCTCTGCCAATTGCTGAGGATCTGTCATATGAGGATTCTTCTCCATGACCGAATGGACTACGTATGCTGGGAAGATATTGCAGAGGTTTCGGTAAGTCTGGTACTGGTGTTCAGGGATCGGGTGTCGTTCTTGCGGTTCCACCGGTCCATGAGGTCCCAGCGGCGTGTCCCATGGTGACCTCCAAATCTGTTCCATCTTTTCCGGCATACTCCGAACCATCACTCTTTCGCAGCAAGGCATGAGTCCTCCTGTCAGTCCATAACCTCCGTACCCGTAAGGCTCATTCCCACATGGCAAAGGATCCCAGCTGGCATGTTGCTCTCGACACAGGGGGGGCCGACGCTGCCGGAGGGGGTTACTTTCATAAAGACGGGAATCTGAAATGCTGTCCATTCGTGTCATTCCCAAGGATCTGCCTGGCTGAGAAGGGCCAGATGAAGGCAACACATTCTGGGGAAGTGGAGGATAGTCACCCGGGCAACTGGATCGAGCTCCAACTACCGGATGCTGTGCGTGAGGCACAAGGTGGGCCGAGGATTGTTTGCGTGTTTGCGGTTTGGGTTCATCCGTGCCGTAACTTTGGACTCTTGTCAAAGCCTCATGGTGGAACCCATGAGCAAATGCTTGAAAGCGGGACTGTGCTTGGGATTGCACTTGGGATTGCGAAGATGGTGGAACCTTCATCCCATCATCCAAGCTACCTTCCATGGAGTACATCTCTCCACCGTAGGACGAGAATGAGTCCGAAGAGTGGCTGCGTCCAGATTCAGGACAAATACTGGACGCTCGGCCTGGATATCCTCCTCCGACTCCGACCATGTCTGGTTGTTCTAAGCTACAGAAACTGTCTTGCATGCTTCCTAAGCTCATGGTGGAGAAATCGCTCAGCATCGAATAATAGCCATGGTCACTAACTACGGAATCGTATTTGGGAAAAGGTTCACTGTATGCCACCGATGCACCTTGACTGTTGGTGACCAAGATTGGAGGGTACTGGATGCTTCCAGCATGTTCGAGCGAGCTGTGTGTGAAATGAAGTGACCCCGGTACTGGGCTACTTGCGGAACGAGTGTTCAGTGCCCCAGCTGCATGACTTTTTGTCTGCGGCATGGTCGGGACGCTAAGAGCCGTCACTAACGATGGAACTGAATTAGCTTCGGCTTTCCGAGCCGGGCAGAGTCGATCCTCCTGCTCACATCCCACAGAACGAATGCTCGGGTCGGACTGACGTTTCGGTGCCACTCGTTTCACTTCTGAACACTCCCCTTTCGCAGCAGTGCCGGACATGCCGCATTTCGCAAGAGCACCTTCACTCATGGTCTTAACAGCAGACAGCTTGGCAAAAGCTCGGAGTTCGTCTGCAACAGATCGTATGGGCTGTGCTGCTCTTTCCGGGTGGTAGTACTTGCACTTGTGTCCATACGTGCACTTCTTACCTTCGATTCCAAAAATAAAAACAGCAAAGTCACACCTTCAAATTAAACTTTTACATATGGATGGAAGTATGTTAATCAGTGAAGGAATGATAGTACACAGGTGCCTACGTTTGTTGTACTGACCATAAGGACACGGTTGCTTCTTGTGCTCTGGGACGACAGGTCGCTTACGGAGGAAATTTTCCAGGCTTGGGCCGTGTCGGCCTAGAGGGTCATCTGGTGGCATAAACCTACAAAAACATGATGTCATGATTCAAATTATCGCTCACATCCTGAAACAAACAAAAGAGCAAAAAGAATCCGAACTTTCTGCTTACTTGTCATTGACGAAACTGTACATGAGAAGCCGTTCCTCAATGAACTTCTTCCACTCTGGCTTTTCATTCTGCAGATCTCGATAGTTATCGTTCGACACGATGATACCGTCTGAATCGCATGCCAATTTAACAATAAACCGATCGTCATAACAGACGACCCGTCGTCCTTGGACTCGCCGAGAAGGGGTGAAGACAAGGATTTTCTCTTTCTCCAGCTTCCTCAAGATTTCTTGATCTGAAGCCAAACGTGGCATCGAACGTTACATCTCTTCAACCATATAAACATCACTCATGGTAGGTAGTACATACATACCTGTTATAGGGGCGTCGGGTCGGGACTGCTCCTTCCTCCATGCCGGTACAAACACTGTGATGTCTTTGTGTCCTCGCTCTAGGAACCAGTCAACCGCCAACTGGATGCCCAGGCATGAGAAAACCTCTTTGTTTCCATGGCTACAAAACATCCCAGACGCCAAGTTACTTCAACACACAAGCTAATATTTACTTCATGATCAAGCAAGAGCTCGTTTACTTTGTTATATTCATCCATAGACCACTTCCTGAAACAGGTTAGCATGGGCTACACCTGCCCCACCTTAATAGGAGCTTTAGAAATCCCAGATATGCTGGTACTGATGGTACTAATGGAACCAGAACTCTATTGACTTTTTATTTTCTCAAATTCTACCTCAGCCTACTTGCTGACCCTGCTTCTAGTGGGTAGTGGTGCCCCTTTACAGGGATGAACTAAACTGGTTCACCGGTGGGCGGCACGGTGGCATAGAAGTTAGCACATCTGCTTCACAGCAAAAAAGGTCCTGGGTTTGACTCCCGGCTCGATTCAGTGTGGAGTTTGCATGTTCTTCCTGTGCTTGTGTGGGTTTTCTCCAGATACTCCGGTTTCCTCCCACAGTCCAAAGTCATGTAAATTAGGCTAAGTGGCTCCCCTAAGTGTGAGTGTGATTGTGAATGGTGGTGAGAGACTGTTGGTCCTGCAGTGGACAGGAAAGCTATTCGGGATGTACCCTACCTTCACCCAGAGTCGACTGAGATAGGCTCCCCATGACCCTAGTAGGATTAAGCGGTTTGAATAATGGATGGATGGTTCAACAGTTACATACGTTGTAGGTACATATGCAGATTTCTGAGGTACTTGAACCTTAAAAACAACGCCCACTACCTTTGTCAAATGTTTGACTAGAGATGATTTAGAGCGTGCAGTACCTCATGGCCACGTTGGATCCGTCTATAACAATGGGTCGGAGGTTATCGTACGTGTCGTTTGTCTCCTCCTCGAGTGACGCTTCAGGACTCACAGCTTCTTTGGCTCCAGAACCGCGTGGGGTAAGCATTAAACCGGTTGCCGTTAGTCCGGTGGACGTTTGTGTCTGTGTTTGTGGTTCAATTTCTCCTTTATTCCCGAGACGCACAAGTTCGGCCAGGACGTCATTAGTGAGGGCGCTCGGTCCCAGTTTACTCAGCACGACCTCCACCTGCTCACCAGAGTAACCTAGCTTCAGCGCAAACTCCATTTTGCTCTGATAGTCCCGATCTGAAGGGGCGTGGCCCACTGAGGGAGTGGGTGGTGCCAGTGATGAGGAAGTGGGAGTGGCTGGAGAGTCATCAGTGCGGAGTTCCTGAAGCGTGCTGCTCTGGCTGAAACTTGGACGGTCCAGACACGGAGAGCGACACAGCTGTCGGTGGGGTTTAGTCGCCATCATCTGCTCGGATTTCCTTCCTCTTCCTCCTCCTCCACCACCTCCGTGTCCTCTCCCTGCACTCCGTCTTTCTCCTTCGCTCTCCGAGCTACTCCCTTCTTCCTCAGCTTCCTCGTCCTCCATCAGCTCGGGCACATACTCTCGGGCCTCGGAGCACTCGGGCTCGCGAAGACGACGCTGAAGCCACAGGGTCAAACGCTCATGATGCCTCAGCGCTGGTGAGATCAGAGATACGATGTAGTCCTGCACGGAGAGAGAGAGAGGAAATTGTGAAGACAAGAACGGAGAGACCAGATGAAAAGGAAAGAGAAAGAAAAAGAGTGAGAGATAAAAGTCAATGAAAAGTAATATAAAGAAAATACAGAAGAGAGGGAGTGAGTGAAAGTCAAAAAAAGAGACAGAATGTAAAAGAGAGAGAAATTTAAAGAGAGAAAGATTCAGTATGCGGTAGAATG
>JAQMYF010000005.1:29842250-29856685 GCA_030014195.1 Neosilurus mollespiculum | reverse complement strand
TATATGTGCATATATATGTGTGTGTGTGTATGTGTGTGTATGTGTATGTATGTATGTGTGTGTATGTGTATATATGTGTATGTATGTGTGTGTGTATATGTGCATATATATGTGTATGTGTGTGTGTGTATATGTGCATATATATGTGTGTGTGTGTGTGTATATGTGTGTATGTGTATATATGTGCATATGTATGTGTATGTATGTGTGTGTGTATATGTGCATATATGTGTGTGTGTATGTGTATATATGTGCATATGTATGTGTATGTATGTGTGTGTGTGTGTATATGTGCATATATATGTGTGTGTGTGTATGTGTGTGTATATGTGTGTGTGTGTATGTGTGTGTGTGTGTATATGTGCATATATATGTGTGTGTGTGTGTGTGTGTGTGTGTGTATATGTGCGTGTGTGTGTGTGTATATATATGTGTGTGTGTGTGTGTATATGTGTGTGTGTGTGTGTGTGTATGTGTATATGTGCATATGTTTATATGTATGTTCTTCCCATAAAAGATTTTACAGGAGAACTAGCTGGTTAGCTGAAGGTCTGTAGTGCAGTTAATCACGTTTGGCTAGCATGGAGCTCGCCGGTGAAGCTGAAGGCCTGTTCCTTTACCAGTTCAATAAATACCTTTGTATAAAAAAAAAAGTTAAATTAAAAAAAAAAGTTCTTGCTATAAAATACTTAATAAAGAATTAATAAATAATTCCATATTTTGTTGCTTTTTTTTCGTAGAGAGCTGGTTAGCATGGAGCTAACTGGTTCACTGAAGGCCATTAAAATCATGTTTGGTGAAATAAACCCCTATTTTTTACAAATGAAACAAAACATTTTTTTACTATCACATACTTTAATTCTATATTTTGTTGCTTCTTGTGGAATTAATCCACACTGAATAAACGGCAGTTAGCGACGCTTCCATTTTGCTAGCGGAACTTGTGGAAGCTGATGTTACTGGCACATTTTTACCATCAAGTACTTGAGCTTAAAACAAGTCACCACCATTTCAGGTTTTAATTTTTCTACAGTGACGCTGAGGTCACCATATGAGCTGGTATCCAAGGAGTAGATGAGCCAATCACGGCACAGAGTTGCTAATATCTGGGGACCTAGGGTAGAATATATAAGTGTGTGAATGTAGAGGATTTCCTGCTTTCTGAGGACCGAATGTCCCCATAATGTAGGTGATTACAGGGTGTGTGTGTGTGTGTGTGTGTGTAGGCAGTAGGGGAGGAAGGAGCGAGTGTGTTAGTGCACTGTTCTGATGGATGGGATCGAACAGCTCAGGTGTGTTCCATCGCTTGCATCCTGCTCGATCCCTATTACAGAACCATCAAAGGACTCATGGTGAGCACACACACACACACACACTCACACAGTGATGTATAGAATGTGATGCAGTTTTAGTGGATCACTGCGTTGTTTCCTGTGGTTTTGGTTACCTATAACGTGTTTGATGATCTTTCAGGTTCTGATTGAGAAAGAGTGGATCGCTTTCGGACACAAATTCAATCACAGGTAATAAACACCTAACGGTGCAGTTTAATCTTGTATTATTCAATGGTATTATCATTCCGTCCATCCATTTTGTGTATGGCTTAATCCTAATTAAGGTCACGGGAAGGCTGGTGCCCATCTAAGAGGTGCACCCTGAACAGCTCAGCAGTCCACCGCACGGCAACACACACACAACCATTCACATTCTCACTCACACCTACGGGCAAGCTGGAACAGCCAGTTAGCCTAATATGCATGTCTTTGGACTGTGGGAGGAAACAGGAGTACCTGGAAGAAACCCACACAAGCACGGGGAAAACATGCAAACTCCACACACAGAAACACCCTGACCGAGCCCGGGACTCGAACCCAGGACCTTCTTGCTGTGAGGCGGACGTGCAAACCACTACACCAACATCATCACCATCATCATTATTATTATTATCATTATTATAATAATAAATGGTTTTACCTTTAGCTGTATTTTTTGTAGCGATTTCTGAATTCTGACGGAATAGAGGATTTTTTTTTTTTTTTTTTTTTTAAGTAGATTATTTAGATTTTAATTAATAAATATGGCTATCTAGTTCATGTCCACGGAGAGTTCTAGTACTTTCTGACAAAGCTCTCTTACTGAGACTCGTAGCATATCCAGCTAACAAATAAAATCTATAAAAAACATCTAACTGGTGTTCAAAGCTAGCAAGCTAACACCGGAGAAAACCCATGATGATGATGCTTGATGTTTACGTTCGTGTATGAAAGGAAAATGAAGTGGGTTGCTGGTAAATTGTTAGTCAGTCATTCGCTAGGTTACACGTTTTCACTGCTTTGCGGTTGCCTAGCAACAGTGTGCATACTGTACATGAAGAGCTTTATGAGGACCAGATATCTCTCTAAAGACATTACATGGTGTGTGTGTGTGTGTGTGTGTGTGTGTGTTTGTTTTAGGTGTGGACATTTGGAAGGTGACCCGAAAGAGGTGTCGCCGGTGTTCACGCAGTTTATGGAGTGTGTGTGGCAGCTGACGGAGCAGTTTCCCTGTGCGTTTCAGTTTAACGAACGCTTCCTGCTCACCATCCACGAACACGTTTACTCCTGTCACTACGGCAACTTCATCTGCAACAACCAGCAAGACAGAGAGCAGCTGAGGTACTCGCCAATCACATCCCACTAAACCACGTTCTGGTTAGCTCGCTAACTCTCTGATGTAAACATCAGCTAGAGAATTCTTGCTAACCTAACCGGCTATCTACAAACAGAATGTATTGGTGGTGTGTGTGTGTGTGTGTGTGTGTGTGTGTGTGTGTGTGTAGGGTCAGAGAGAGGACCTTTTCCGTGTGGCCATATCTCCTGGAGCATCAGGATGAGTTTAAGAACCCGCTGTACAAACGCGCTACACATAACGGATTACTGAGACCCAACACACTGCCACTGCACTTCAAGTAAATGCACAGACACGCAGACACGCAGACTCGCAGACACGCAGACTCGCAGACTCGCAGACACGCAGACTCGCAGACTCGCAGACTCGCAGACACGCAGACTCGCAGACTCGCAGACACGTAGACTCGCAGACTCGTAGACACGCAGACTCGTAGACACGCAGACTCGTAGACACGTAGACACGCAGACTCGTAGACACGCAGACACGTAGACACGTAGACACGTAGACACGCAGACTCGTAGACACGCAGACTCGTAGACACGCAGACTCGTAGACACGCAGACTCGTAGACTCGTAGACACGTAGACTCGTAGACACGCAGACTCGTAGACACGCAGACTCGTAGACACGCAGACTCGTAGACTCGTAGACACGCAGACTCGTAGACACGCAGACTCGTAGACACGCAGACTCGCAGACTCACACTCATAGACTCACAGACACAGATTCACACACACAGACTCACAGACTCGGACTTGCAGATTCGCAGACTCACAGACACAGAGACACAAAAAAGATGTTGATGTACAAGTGTTGTGTTGTTGGGTGACCTGCGTGTGTGTGTGTGTGTGTGTGTGTGTGTGTGTGTGTGTGTGTGTGTGTGTCAGGTTTTGGTGTGGGATGTATAACCGTTATGATACAGGGATACACCCGAGACAGTCCATCCTGGACACCCTGCTGTCTCTGAGTGTGAGACAGACGTTCGAGGAGAAGACGATGACGGAACTGCAAAGAGTAAGAAACATTCCAATATTTCCAACAAGAGTTTATATATATATATTTTTTTTGCAGTTTATGAATTAATTTACTAACAATCAACATCCACCAATCAGCAACTGGCTATCGCTGATGGAGTCCTCGCCCCCTCTGACGGACCAATCAGTCCGCTTCCTGAGCAGAACCACTCCGACAAGGCCACGCCCACCTCCACCTTCGACCAAACCAATGAAGATTGTGCCTCTTTGAGCGCTGGTGCTGGAGGGGAGGCGGAGTGTAATCAGGAAAAAAACGAAAGCTCGCTGAAGGTGGCTTCGAAGGACAAACCCGTTTCTATGGCAACAAAGATCTTGAGTGGGGAGGTGGAGAAAACGGAACCTGTCGAATCGCCATAGTAACAACACTGACGTTTGGAATGGAGCTGAAATCTAAAGGGAAACAAAAGCACTCAGGACACACACACACACACACACACACACACACACACACACACACACACACTGTGACAGCCACCATGAACACCATTATTACAGTGCCAGTGATATTTTAGCCACACCCCTTATATGGTATTTTAACCACACCCATTTTAACAGTTTATTCCAACAATTAAAAAAGTTGAATAATATTTCAGCCAAACTCATGAAAATTCATTAAAATAAAAATTTTAATAAAGTAAAAAAAAGCCACGCCTACAAACAACTGTACACCTCAAACGTTTCACAAATAAATTTTTGTGAAATCATTAAAAACATAATCACATTCATATGAAAAAGTGTATATATAAACAATGTCGTCTTTAAGCCACGCCCCCATCCAGAACATACACTAGGCCGACCTAACGAACATATTATTCAAATAAACATGAATGTTTCAGTAGGGTGACATTTTAGCCACGCCCCCACACAAATTCCATTCGTTACACATTGCAGCGCTAATAATGGAATGGAATTCATAGCCACACCCTCAACAATTACACCCCGAACAATTACAACGTCACGCCCACAAAGTGCCAAACTGATTACTGCAGAGCAGCTTTTTAGCGACAGGTCCGAAACACGCCCGTCAGACTGTTTTTTGTATGAAGCTCAGTCGGATGTGCAGTTTTGAACCCTTTGCAGTTTTTCGCTCAGCCAGCGTTTGTCCATAAAGTTTCCTCTGTTAGTGAAAGATATTTTTACAATCGAACAAAAAGTTTATATGGAAAAGATTTGAGAGAGTAACGTTACTGCGTTGCTCATCGAATGACTGTTTTTTACACTTTAAAAGTTTTGATGTTTAATATTAAAGTGTGCTGCGTGTAAAAGAAATAAACTACTGTGAGATAAACAACAGTAATAAATTCTACACGAATGTAAAAGCAATAATTCTGCAAAATGAAAAGAAGAATGAAAGAGGAAAAAAAAACTGCACTGCACTCAGTTCTGCTGATTTACTCTGTAAACTTCACCAGAGTGATGTTTGTATTTTTGTGTTTGTTGATTCACGGATTTCGAGACATTTCCTTTGGTTAGTAGAAAGGTATTTCGTATCTGTGAAGCTTTGCGTTTATAACACGTTCATAAGCACTGAACCTACCTGTTCTAAAGCGACGCTGGATTCTGTTAGAATTTTTTATCACCGCACTAAATTGGAGGCGAGAAGCTTCTGGTACGTGTTCGCTCCATTAGCCTTCGTTACTCCAGAACCATAAACATAAAGGGAAGTTACTTATATTTTAACTGTTCGATAATAATAAAAAAATGTTTTTTAATGTGAACTTTTGTAAAAGCAGCAGGATGATACAAACATATATTTTTGTATTTTTGTTATTTCTTGCACTTTTTAAGCTTTAACATCCTTTTTATTTCATTCTTTATTCGTGGTTCTGCCAGTTGACTTTCTACATATTACAGTACATTTTCTGTGAAATAAAATGATTTGTTCCTTTTTTTATTATTGACACAAAAGATGAATAAATTGCTATTTTGAAACACATTATTAAATTTTCTTTATTTGCTTTTATTTTTTGTCAAAACCATTAAACCCTGAACAGGGTATCACTGTTTTCCTAGGGATGTTTGGAGGACTCGCAGGAAACGAACATTCTTTACCTCTGACACGTGGCGGCGGCGGCGGCGGCGGGGGGGTGGGGTGTCATGTACTCACCTGTGTCTATTACACAAAAACGATCTTGATCCAGAGCCAGGAATTTATTAAAGAATTTTTAACAAGCATTTATCAAAGGAATTTTTCTGTCAGTTACACAAAAACTACCGATCTGATTTTCAGCAAACATGGTGGAGGGGGGGGGGCCTGGACCTGGAAAGAACCCCTTCAGTTTTAGTGGTGGTCCATGCATGGGATCATGTTGGAAACAAAATCCTGATATATCCCTCTCTCTACGATGGAGCAAAATGCTCATCTGATGCCCACTCGCCAAGTTACAATAATCTATCTGTGCCCCTCTGCTTTATGGTTTATATGTGTACAAATAAAAAAAATATTTCAAAATTAGAAACTTTTTTTTTAAGAAAACTTGTTGAAGTGAGTGTTTAAAAGCCGTATTTTACTGTTTTATCTGTCTCAAAGATTTTCTATTATACATAACATTGTTTTTGAAGTCATCGCTGCATTCGGACTACATTTCCCAGAATGCACACGGCCTTTCCGGAAGTGGCGCGGTATCCGTGCGTTCAGACGCGAAGGCTATTTTTCTCCTGCACAGACTGTTGCTAAGGGCTTCTGCTAAAACAGGAATTACAAAATAAAATGGTGAGTGTGTTCTCGCTTTTATTCCATTTTTGTAGATGCTCTGCTGATTGGCTTAATGTACATTTTGATTTTTGCACATAACGGAACAAGGAACAGTTAAGAATCCTTCAAAGTCAGTATGAGCTAAACGCAGCTTTAGCTTGTTGGCTAACCGAACAAACCGATAGCGAAGGCTTTGTTGTTTCCTTACCCGCATTCTGACAAGCCCCGCCCTCGCCTGCTATGATTCGACACTTTAGGCTCTGCCTGCGCGTTAGACTTTAAAGTTGGCCAATTACAGCACAGGAGGCGGGTCCGCGTGAATTATAGGGTAGTGACGGGAGGCTGGGTTATGTACGAATACGGGTGGTTTTCCAGCTGTGGTAAAATAAGGTGGGTGAACGTTATCAACAGATAATGTTGATTTATTTATTGAACTGTGTAGTTAGTGAATACGCCATCAGCGCGTTCTGTGCGTTTGTGTTATGCTGAATGTGTGTATAAGTGTGTAGTGTGAGTGTGGACCTGCCTGTATGTAGAGATGTACAGGTTTATCCCAACAGACTTGTTGTTTACATCATGTTTTTAGACTATTTTTGATTAAATACATCAAGAATTTCGCTTTCAAATTCAATTAAAGATCAAAAGCAGTTCAGTACGTTCGTAATCACGCTAATGACCAACGCAGTAAAGGCAAAAAGTGACGTTCTGACGAAGACGATAACTTTTTAATGGTGATTAAGGTCAGACTAAAGGTGTGGTCTGAACACCGACCCCTGAGGAACCCCTGCGGCATATAGATGGTGTAGACGGCACAGAATTATGAGGAGTTTGTTTGGGATTTAAAACGGATCCACTTCACACTGAGAGAGATGTACTGAAGATCTACTCAGTGTTGGTTTCGATTTATTCAGATGAATTCTTCCCTTGACGAACCTTACAGCATTCCACCTTTTCTTTGCTCCAGGCTGCTCTCTCCTCCTGATATTCATCTTCCCTGCTGTGAGGACCATTTGTTCTTCTCTTTGTTAAAACGCATTCACTGATATCTTGAAAATCTAGTTAGCGTTAAAATGCTAACCCTGAGACTTGCCGGCCTGCAGTGCATTATAAGGCTTTATTAGGCTTTATAAGGCTTTATTAGGCTTTATTAGGCTTTATAAGGCTTTCTTCAGACTGTTTATTGTACGTTAGATCAAATGCATCACTGAGCAGAAAATAAACTTTTCTGCTCAGTGATGCATTTTTGTTGATTGTTGATTGTTTCTGTTCTGATCAGATTTAATTGTAGCCCATAATTAGTGTTCCTCAGCAGTAATTTTTATTTTCAACGTCTGATTTCATACCCGCGTTCTCAAAATGCATCTACTGATTTATGCACCTTCTCCTAAAGCTAACCAGATCCACATAACAGAAATCTGAGACCTTTGAAGGAAGGTTAATCCTCCTGGGTGAAATGCTAGTTCTTTTGCTTCCCATTTCCTCCTTTAGTCATTTGGCCTGTAGGTCTTGGTACTTCAGGTTCATTCTTCATGGTCCATGGAGTTCCCACCGCTTCAGTGTTTCTCTCGGGCTAATTGTTTGTTGTTTTTTTGTTTCTCAGGTGTAACATGGCAGAAGACGTGTTTGATGGACATTTTGTCAACGTTCTTTCAGCTGCACATGGGCGAGATGTTCGTGTCATGATTGTACAACTGTAGCAAAGAGTTTCTGAGTTGCCATGGAAACTCCAGGAGGAAGTGAGCTTCCTGGTGCTGCGGGTGGTAGCCAGCCATCAGACGCCGTCTCTCCTGATCCTCAGTCACCCCAGACGCCTCCGGCGGGAAAGCTAAGAAAGACTGCCTTTAAGTTTTTCGGCAGTCGAAAGAGCATCTGTATGCTGCCCAGCTTTTTCGTTGGAAGAGGCAAGAGTCAAGGAAGGTGGTCATCTAAAATGGGCGTAACCAAGAGTCAGACTTATGATGGCGTGAGCAGAGCATGTTGGGACGATAGCATTAGAGGCGGCGGCGATGTGACGTCTGCGGAGTTTGAATTCCACAAGCCAAACAGCTCCAGTGATCTGCACAAAGTGCAAGAAAGTTTTGCGAAGTCGCAGTCCCTGCCGCGACAAAAGCGGGGCCTCAGGGGTCTCTTCAGCAGCATTCGGAAGCACCGGAAAAGCAAAAATAACGTCGAAGTGGAAAAAAATGAGATGCTTGAAATCTCCTCGGGTGAAACAGTGCCTGGAAGGTTGGCAAATCTTGGTTGTCACGGCGACCATAATGACAGCAAGAGTCCTACAGATTTGACCGAGCCGGATGTGCCTATGGAATCCAACAGCGATGATTTCACAGAATTGCCTGCCGCTGACCCTGACGCACATTCACTGGAGGAAACACTACTGCCTGAGTACTTGAGGAGAAAAGGGAAGGAGGATGAGGAAGAAGAAAAAGGTGGTGATGAAGGTCAGTATGAGGCAGAGAAAGAGAAGGAGCAAAAGAAAAAGGGTGGCCTGGTTACGTATCGGCAGCCGCTGTCTGCGGACTCTGAGATGGCTCGTCTCACTGAACTGCACACAGACTTACCCGAGGGAGACCCTCCTAAAATGTCCTCCTCGACCGACAACTTGATCTTTGGAGACGTGTCCTCACTGAAGAGTTTCGATTCGTTGACTGGTTGCGGTGACATCATCGCTGACCAGGATGACGTCAGCGTTGCAGAGAGTTCGGTATCAGGTGAGAGAGGAAATCGTACTGCCGGCAAACGCAGCTCCTGCCTTGTGACTTATCAGGGTGGCGGAGAGGAGATGGCAACTCCGGATGAAGTGGACAACGAGTACCTGCACAGCTTGTGGGAGTCGGAGGGCAGCGAGGTGTGCTACCTACCGTCGGAGCAGGCTGCCAGTCCTTCATCCACTCCCGATCAGCCAACAAGCTCCTTCCATGTCACCACCAGCACTAGTGGCAACACCAGCACTAGTCCTTTGGGAATCACGGAAACGGTCCTTACACCTACCGAGCTCCTGACTCCCCAGAGTGACAGACAGGGATCGGTGCCGAACAGTGATGAGGGTTACTACGACGCCACCACACCTGGGGCTGATGAAGATTCTCGTGACCATCCACAGCAGGAAAGACTTCCCCGGGACAGTTATAGCGGCGACGCTCTTTATGAACTTTTTGAGCCCGATGATAGATTGCTCAGCCCGACTCTACCTTCTAAAGACAGCCGAGGGTTGCTGGGTGGAAACAAAAGTAAAGGAGATCTTCTTTATGCCTTGACATCTGCTGCCTTGGAATCTGGTGCCATGGAGACGGAGGAGGAGCGTCTGAGTAAGATCCAGCATGCCTTGCTGTGTTGCGAGTTGCAGAACCTGAGAAGCCCATCCAAAGATCAGCATCCGTATTGTAACGACCATTTATACAGTGATCCAAACTCAGAAGAGGAGGCGCACCATCAGTCTGGATCCAGACCACTGCCAGGATCCCAAGCTCTAAAAGAGGTTCTGCCTCATAGTGAAGGTCAGCACAGAACCTTGTACAGTTCTCCTGCCGATTCAAGGTTAAGCAAGCAGGTCTCGAAGGCCGCCAGCCTTGTAAAAGACGCAGCACTGTATTCCAAGCAAGAAAAGTGTTCATCTGCGTCGGATGATTGTTCTTTACCGCCCACCAGAGGCTGCAGCCAATCACAGGAGGAGCTGATGGTTTGTTTCTCACAAGCATTAGTTGATTTTACCAAAAACACCAGACTTTATCGCAACTCCACCGAGAGTCTGGACGGCTCGGAATCTAGCTCACCGTTTGGACCAAGCCTAAGTGCTCTTCCTGCCATTGTGACTTTTGATGTGGTTGACATGGAGAACGAGGGTGAATGTGAACAGCCAGAGCTTGTAGAGGAGGAGGAGGAATCCCCGTTCGAGGTGTTCGAAGACGACGGTTGCTACTTACAGCAGGACGCTTTTGCCGAGTGCGATCAGAGAACCTTTGATGCCTACGAGCAAAGTTTGTTGCTCAGCAACGCTTGGGGAATCACAAGCCTCCCCCGTCACCTTAGCCTGGGCCGTCCGTGCCCTCCGGTTCCTGCGCCACTCGCTCTGAACCGACGTAGCCGCTCCCTGGATACCGATAGTCTCGAGCTCCAGACCAGCGAGCTGTATGCCTCCCTGGTTTCCACCTGCCATAAGACAGCTGCCTCCTTCCACCGCAGGAAAAATAGCGCCGACACAGGAGACCTTTGTGACGCGGTTCAACAAGGGAGACACGGGAGACAGGGGCGTGGTTGTGAATCGGAGTCCACCCAGAAGGGTACCTCTATCTCTCAGCAGCAACAAAGATTCTCCCGTGGTACCCCTTGGGTGGAAACTCTGTCTAGTTTTAGCTGTCAGCCAACAGTTAGACCTTCACATCTCCCCCTACAGGCGGCTTATCCTAAAAGCGGCACCGCACGTATCCTGAAA
Organism: Neosilurus mollespiculum; assembly: GCA_030014195.1. Lineage (NCBI taxonomy): Eukaryota > Metazoa > Chordata > Actinopteri > Siluriformes > Plotosidae > Neosilurus > Neosilurus mollespiculum. The sequence continues at coordinate 29,845,854 of JAQMYF010000005.1, read as the reverse complement.
ATCAGTGCCGAGGGAGACGATTCGAGTGGCGAACACAGCGATCAGTACCCGTGTAATCACCCACCGTGGAAGAGTCGACCAGTCGGTGTCACCCAGGGTATACCTCACTACCGAGCTGACCAATCAGACGCTACAAGAGAGACGACCAAGAATAGGAGGAACGAGTTGGAGGTCGGATTCTCCGCGGCGGCAACCGAACGCAACATGTAAACATCCAGATTAAAAAACAAACGAAGAAAACAGTAATCAAGGTGAACAGGTCTTATGGTTGGATGTTTACTGACGTAATGATTTGTATCTTTCGCACACGTTTACTGTTACTGTTTCCTCTCACACGTATAAGCTATTATGTTTTAGTGATGCTGTAGGGTTTGTTTTTTGGGGCATCTATGATGTCTTTTTTTATTCGCCATGTTTGGCATTTATGTAGCAGGTGACTGAATATTTTTGTGTAGACGTTTTTGGGTTGGTTTTGTGGTTTGCGAGTTTTCGACTCACTCGACAGAAATTTTTGCGATATGCTCGCAGTGTTCTGAAGCTGCGATAGCATATTAAAGTTTCTGCTGCTATTCCCACAGGATGCCACCGATTCTACGTGTTGATCCTTTTCTTTAAACATAGAAACTGATGATTAGTTGACGTTTTTCAGATTTGGTAAATGTTTTATGTTTTCTGTGCTACGTTTAACACTACACAGATATGGTTACCACGTTTTTCACACTCATGGGACCTTTTGCTGAACGTGGTGATTCCTGGGAACAAAAAAGAAGAAAAACTTTAGGTTTGAAGTTTTATGTGTTCAAATTATGCTCTTTGTTGTATTTGGTCGCTACTTTCAAACACGTTCACTGATGTTCTTCCCAGTACATAATGTTTAAAAAAAAAATGAGCCCCCCTCCCAAAAAGAAAAAAAAAAAAGAAAAAAAAAGAATTTAAGTGGACTTTTTTTAGCCTCAATGGTGGAAACTGTGTCGTCTGATTGAAAGAACAATCTGAAGTGAGATTGCGATCGATGCTAGCATGTTACAGATGAATTAGACGGATCCGTTAAAGATGTCACCAAATCCAACGTCATGCACTTAAAACGCTACGTTATGTACCGAGAGTTTTTAAACCGTTCTGAGAAGAAAAAAACAGGTAATGCTGGTTCATTTGTGACGATGTTTGTTATAATTTCACATGATTTATATCAGTTTGCATTTGTTTATGATCTGTAAATGAATGCTGACATGTTTGTTTTGCTGGTGTGTGTGTGTGTGTGTGTGTGTGTGTGTGTGTGTGTGAGAGAGCTCAGTTAAACCACCGCAAGCTTTTTTTTTTTTTTTTAAACTCGCAGACCGTGAATGTATAAACATCAACTTAAATGTTTATGGGGTTTTAATAGCTGTCAATCACTACCCTTTACCCATACTGCCTCTGAGTGCTTACACTCGCACACACACAAACTCTCTCACACACACACACAAAAAACATCTCAAGTGGTAATAAACTCCATCTTGAGTGAACAAGGTGATTGAGACTTTTTTTTTCCCAACAGTAACATGTTCCTCAATTTTTTGACGGATTTCCGCTAACGTCAGATAAGTCAGCGGTGCTCGGTATTCCGCGGACAGGCTCGCTTGCTTTCTCATAGTATTCCGCGGACAGGCTCGCTTGCTTTCTCATAGTATTCCGCGGGACAGGCTGTCCGGCTTCACCTCAGAACTCCAGGGTCAGGCTGAAGTACTTTTAATCAGTGAAGTCTTGGAGGCTTCGAACGCACCTGAGCGAGTCGTTAATTAGCGAATGAAGTCAGGTGTGCTGGAGAAGGCAGGGCTGAGTGAACACTTGATATTTGTGGGTGTAGGTTTGAGAAGCCTGTTTGCTTTCTGGGTAAGTAAATTAACTCCAAAATGATCTTATGTCCATCGTTTGATTTTGAAGTCCCTGGTCCACCAGCAGGCAAAGATGATTTAAAAGCGGTACTGTAGGAGGTGCGAGTCTTCAGTTAACGCATCATTCAAATTAGAAAGTGACATCACATAAAACCAAAGCTATAATTTATTGATACTGTGTATATTTGTGGTAATGAGAGATTTGTCACATTATTGGTTTGGAAATGCTATGAACTATTTACTCCGCAGTGGCAGTTTTACTGGAAAGACAGATGTTTTAATTATTGGATCTTTTAGTCTATATGGCTGAAAGTAAATGCACCCCTGTCCATCACCCCCTGTACCTCTCAGAATAAACTCTACTCTTCTGGGAAGGCTTTCCATTTGATTTTGGGGAGAGGTTGTGGGGATATGAGGGTGTGCTCATGGGGATTTCTGCTCATTGACCTCCACGAATATTAGTGAGGTGTCAGATGCTGACGTGGGGATGTCAAGGTCTGGAGTGCAGTTGATGTTCGGGGGGTTGAATCTGTAATATACCACCGTGGGATTCACACAAACGTTTAATACATTAAACACCGGTGGGGGGGGGTGTCCATCAGTCTGCGGATGGCAGGCTCTGAAAAGTGTGTTGTGGCACAATGTCCGAGACTTCCTGACTCTCAGGATCCTGAAGATTTTCGTGTAGAAAACGATACCAAATGTAGGTTAGTGCAGCCTAAACCTCTGTTATGGTAAAGAAGTTCATCCGTCTGTTTTCGGAACTGCTGAACCCCACTAGGGTCGCGAGGAGGCTGGAGCCAATCTCGGCTGACTCTGGGCGACGGCTGGGTACACCCTGAACAGCTCACCAGTCCATCACAGGGCCAACACACAAAACCATTCACACACGGGGCACTTTGCAACCCAATGTGCGTGTCTTTGGACTGTGGGAGGAAACTGGAGTCCCTGGAGGAAACCCATGCATGCCCAAGGAGAACATGCAAACTCCACACAGAAACGCCCTCGCCGAGCCCGGGACTCGAGCCTGTCCCGACCTTGCTGTGAGGCAGATGTGCAAATCATTAAGCCAGTGTGCCACAAAATTACTGCTGTATAATTTAGTCCACAGATTGGTGCAGATTAAACGCGTGTGCACGTACGAAAGATCCGTGTAGCAGCTCAGCACTGAATGCGAGGATGGAGAAGGTTGAACACGTACCGCCTCAGGTACCCGCGGAACTCGTGGATAAGGGAGAGACGGACTGACTGGGGCTTGATGATGAAGACCTTTGTTTTGATTAAGATGCTTTTAAAATGTCCTCCGAGTTAAAATGCAGTATAATCTCATTGTGCCCTCTGCTGGTTAAGTGAAGAACTACAGCACTGAAAAGCCAACCAACGACTGCAAACCTCCCTTGAGTTTCACACCTCATGCAGTCGCACCACATTCCAGGACAGGTACAGTGTGAGCACCTGGAGGGTGTAAGCCAACTATACAGCTATAACAACAAATCCACAACAGCCTTATTCCTCTTATTCCTCTTCTATCACTGCAATTAGTCTTTATTCATATATTTATTTATTTACCTTTATTCTTAAATCTCTCTGTATCTCTCTCTCTCATCCTCTCTCTCTCTCTCTCTGTATCTCTCTGTCTCTCTCTCTGTCATCCTCTCTCTGTCTCTCTCTCTCTCTCTGTCTCTCTCTCTCTCTCTGTCTCTCTCTCTCTCTCTCTCTCTCTCTCTCTC
>JAQMYF010000005.1:29670085-29683413 GCA_030014195.1 Neosilurus mollespiculum | reverse complement strand
ATATAAAAACAGTAAAATCTCATTAGTATGTGCTTCTTTTAATGCATTTCCACTTAATATGCACCCACCCCATGGACCCCAAATTTGTAGCCGCATGGATGACCAAAAAGCGCATTATTTATAATTTTTGAATGAAATTGACCATATTAGAGCAACATGACGGCATTCTGCTTTGATTCATGGCAGTGTTCATGCCAGCATATTAGCTAAAATATATAAACTATTAGCGAAACGGCTAGAATGACCCCGACACGCGCATATTTACAAAACTCCACTGTATTGCACAATATGATGTGACGTGCTCCAATTATACATTGATTGTATAGGATGATGTTGTACATGATATCATATTATGTATTACATGGTATCACATATACCATATCATGTTGTACAGTATATTATATCATTTCTGATTTAATGATATGATATAATATTATATAATAAAATGTTATACTGCATATAACATGATTCAATATATTATGTATGTTATACCATGAGATATTAAATACGGTATGATATGATATGATCTATAGCATAATACGACATGATGCAGTATGGTTATATATAATATGGTGTACGGTATGATTTGATAGATGGTGCATCACCACAAAATGAGTCCAGTTAGTCAAATTAGAAATTAGGAAAAGAAATTGAATGTGTAAATTGAAAGCAGTGCATCACACATATTTATTTGGCCCAAACACTTATATTTAAAGGTTCATTCATTCATTCATATTCTGAACCGCTTATTCCTAATTAGGGTTGCGGGGAGGCTGGCGCCCATCTCAGCCGACTCTGGGCGAGGGCGGGGTACACCCTGGACAGCTCGCCAGGCCATCGCAGATATTTAAAGGTTGTTTATATTATATTATATAATATATGTTGTTTATATCATATAATTTAATATTTTGGCGAAAGCTTTGTTACAGCTAACGGTATTTATATCAAACTGAGAAAGACCTATATGTGGGTCGTTGCTTGATGCTGTCTTATTTAAATTATTTAAACTTGCGATGAACTCAAATTCAATCATTTTGTAGTGACACGATCAATGTGATTATGTTCTGGTGACACATTATGCAATTTGATGGTTATACCGCATGATAGGATATACTGTATTATACAATATCATGTGTTATACCACATGATAGACCATATGATCAGATACGATATGCACCATGATATGATATGGCGCAGTATGTTGACATATGATTGTGTTATACCACATGATATACCGTATGATCTGATGCGATATATAATTTGATAGGATAGGGTACAATATGGTATATGATGTTTTATACCACATGATATACCATATGATATATAAGATAATATGTATGTTATACCATGTGATATTAAATACGGTATGATATGATATGATCTATAGCATAATACGACATGATGTTATAGATCATATCATATCATATGATAGGATGTGATATGATGTGTTATACTGCCTGATATACAATATACACCATGATAGGATATGGGACACTATGTTTTCATATTATGTTTTATACTACACAATATGATATACCATATGATTTATAATATATGATATGACGTGTTATATCACATGACATGATATATAACCTGATATAATAAGATATTATACGATATGATGTTATTCCACATGATATGATATACCTATTGGCTACAACATACAACATGATACTGAATTCATTTCTGATTTCATGTTCTGTGTGTGTGTGTGGGTGTGTGTGCGTGCGCGCAAGTGTGTGTGTGTGTGAAATAGATTTTATAAGAGCTGATCCACATTCTGAAACTCTGTTGGGAAATTAAACACTACAGCGAAATAAAATAATATAACACTGAGCAGCAGGGCTGAGCGAGCTAACGCTAAATTACACCACTGTTAATTGCACTGGTGTGTGTGTGTGTGTGTGTGTGTGTATGTGTGTGTGTGTGTGTGCGCATGTGTGTGTCGTGGAAATGATAACATTATGAACAATTGTAGTAATGTGTTTTCCCAGAATTCCCTGAGTTATTTAGAGATTATTATTTTGATTTGGTGTGTTATATAAACACTCTGTCTGTATATGTGTGTGTGTGTGTGTGTGTGTGTGTGTGTGTGAGAGAGAGAGAGAGAGAGAGAGAGAGTTTATGTGTGTGAGTGAGTGCAATATAATAATAATGATAATAATGAACACAGTTTTATTGGAAGAGGGATTATACTGTATATGGGATGATACAGATTTTTATTGGAGTGCGTTCTCTTTATAGGAACATCCTGTGGAATATGTGTGTGTGTGTGTGTGTGTGTGTGTGTGTGTGTATTAAAGTTTATGTGTTGTATTCCAAAGTATGTATCAGTTTTCTTTCAAAAATGTGTGTGTGTGTGTGAACTGCAATGCTATAAATGCTAATTATTAAATTTCTCTGATTGGTGGGATAATTAGCCACGCCCCTGAACAACACTAGACTTTATGGATGTTCAGTCATGTGTGTCACTGCTGTGTGTGTGTGTGTGTGTGTGTGTGTGTGTAAAGGTGTTTTACATACACAGCATATTTGAGGCCTTTTCGGTTTCACATGACAATCTCTTTCTCTCTCTCGTCCACCCCCACCCCCTGCTCTCCTCTTTCTCATTCTCTATCTCTCTCGCTCTCTTTCTGTCTCTCTTTCCATCCATCATCCTGTTTCTCTCTATTCACCTTTTTCTTTTCCTCTCTTCGTCTCTGTAGTAATTTTAGCTTGATCTCCATCTACCTCTTTATCCTTCTCTCTTTCTCTTATCCCTCCTTCACTGTGTCCTGTCCCTGTCTTGCCCTTCCCATTGTCTTTGTGTTCTCTAGTAGTCTTTGTATCTCTCTCTCTCTCTCTCTCTCTCTCTCTCTCTCTCTCTTTCTCTCTCTCCATTAGCCTTATCAGTCGATCAATTCAATTCAACAAGCTTTATTGGCGTGAATGTGGGTACATATTAATCTCTCGCTTCCTGTCCTCTCACTTCCCAGTCTCTCTCTCTCTCTCTCTCTCTCTCTCTCTCTCTCTCTCTCTAACACACTACTCGTCTTATCTCTCGCTACATCTCTTCTGTACATCTCTCAATGTCTCTATTCATTTCTTAGCTCTTTTGTGTGCAGCTCTCCCTCTCTTTCATTCTTTTCCATCTCTCCATCCATTCTCAAGAAATACTACCCTTATCTCTCTCTCTCTCTCTCTCTCTCTCTCTCTGTCCCATTATTAAACATGCGTTCACAATAGTTCCCCTCTGTGTCGTTTGCACATCGATTCTCTCCATCATCAAACAATAGGAGTGCAGAGCTCAGGTCAAACACACACACACACACACACACACACACCCTTACATACATATACTTGCCAAATGCCACAATGCCACCTCTTACACACACCCACACACACACGCTAAGTGCTAAAATGCTGCACTACACACACACACACACACACACGGTGCAGTCTGTAGTAGTGGACTTCATAATTCATTCTTAAACACATGCTCAGCGTGCTATTGTTTCGCTAAGCACTGTCCTAAATCAGGCTAATCTTTTGTTTTTAGCCAGTTAGCAATTACTCATAGAGTGCAGCTAAGCTATAAACCACTAATGGCTTTGTTTGCTAACTGATGTTTACCCGTGGGAATCTGGTTTATTAATAAAGGTCAAAATATATCATAAATCATTAAAGTTAATTTGCTGAATCAGCGTATCGTTCATATCGCCGTGCTAGGCTAGCAAGTCGCTAATCTGTGTGGTGGTTTTTTTTTTTTTTTTTCTCGAACAGATATTTAGCTCTTCTTGTTTTGGTTAAAGTTTGTTTTTCTTTTTTAATTTGAGGTTATTAGGTTTCAGTCGTGCTGTTCTTTTAAGTGACAGAGATGCTAATCATTTGCTTTGCTAACTCGGGTCGTTTTGTTGGCAGATTTCCTTATTTATTTAAAACCTGTCAAAATAAATATGAGGGATATTTTGATATTTGGTGCGACACTGCTTGCTCAGACAGTGCAGCTAAACAACAGGGTTACTGATGTGTTTGTCACACAAGTTATATTTAACTGCAATAAAGAAAGAAATATTATTTTTATACATTTATTTTGTTTGTTAGCATGAATTAGCACGTTCTACTCTCAGTAAGAAGGACGTGGGTTCGAATCCTGGGCTCGGTGCACGCGTTTCGATGTGGAGCTGCATGTTGTCGCTGTGCTTGCGTGGGTTTCCTCCGGGTACCCCGGTTTTCTCCTACAGTCCAAAGACATGCACATGATGCTAACTGGCTGTTCCAAATTGCCCCTAGGTGTGAGTGTAAGTGTGAATGGTTGTGTGTTTGTGTAGTGTGTTTGTTGGCCCTGTGATGAACTGGTGAGCTGATCAGGGTGTACCCTGCCTTTGCTCAGAGTTGGCTGAGATGAGCTCCACCCTCCCTGCGACCCTGATAAGATTAAGCGGTTCAATAAATGAGTAAATAATTGAATGAGGGTGTCTGTTTATTTTTCGTGTGAGTAAAAATGTTTGTAAATGTTATTAGTGATTAAATGGGTTCAGTGTTGTGTTTAACTGCACTGCTAAGCTACCAGACCGCTAACAATTTTATCACCTTTCGATATTTTCACTGTTTTTCTTACAATGCTATCATTTGAGCCTAAGCCATGAGACTGAGAATGCTAATGCACTCGTTAGCTAACTGATGTTTGCTGCTTTTGATATAAAATAACAAAAATGATTTCTTTGTAAACAAAACAAAACACATTGTACGTAAAGTATTTACATATCTCAAATCGCTGTTTGTTCAAGTACTACGGCTAAGCGCTGGATCTGCTAATGGGTTTGCTAAGTACAAAAGAATTCAGAAGTATTAGCGTATGATTCTTCTCTGTAATTAGATCACTGCTTTGCTAATAGCGCACGGCTAAACTTCGCTAACCGAGGTTTTTGAGTTGGTTTTAGTTAAAACTGTCAAGTTTTGAGGGATGAGTGATGAATTAAACTTCTCGCTGCGGTTTAATTTGTGCTGTGCTTCTCATCTGCGTCGCACCGCTAAGCCATGCAAACTTTAATAACTTTTTTTTGTAACGGATGCTTAACTGTGAGGCTTTGTCTTTAGGAATAAACAACCAAACATGTCGTTTATCATCGAGGTTTATTTCACTGTTAAGATTAGCCACAATAGCTTTGTGATTAGCCGCTAATGTCTGCCGCTAAAGCTGCTGACAGACTGTGGTAATGTATTAACGGGCTGATTTAATATATTAGAACAATCTCTTGCTTTTCTCCTTCGGCTTGTCCCCCCCCCCGTTTATCTCAGTCACTCTGTCTTTCTCCTTCTCCGTTTCACTTCCTCTCGCCTCTTTTCCTCTAGCTCTGTCTCTCAGCAGATAGCGGCGCTTGGAGGGTAATTAATAGCGTGATGTGCTTCCTCTCAAAGCTGATTAGCGTCGACAGGAAAAGAAACCCTGTGAAGTAGCGACATCCTCCTCTTATTATTTATGCACTTAAACGTGAGAAGAAGGAATATGAACCGCTAGCATTACTAGCGCATTCTGGGAACACTTCTAAAATCTGCACGCTAATCACATGCAGACTGTGATGATAACAGAGTTCAGAAGATTCTGAGTTTTTTATTGTGTGCTGTGTACAATACAAAAGTAAAGACCTGTAAAAGTCTAACAAACTTTACTTCGGTATGCTAGCATTGACATTTTTTTAAAGTAAATCTGCTAAAGTAGCTTATTTTAGCGGTTAAAAAAAAAAGAATTTAGCGTGATGTGGTTTACTGTGAGGGACTGGTGAGCTGTTTAGGGTGTACCCCGCCTTCACCCAGAGTCGGCTAAGACTTGTACAGGAATAAATAAATATGATGTGTTAGCATAGCGCTAAGTTTATTGATATGCTTGTAGAAACTTTGGTAACACGTATCATATTAAAACAAATAAATATGATGCTGTAATGCTAATAATGCTCATATTTGTTATAGTTTGCTGAGATGTTTTTTCAGGTTAGCTCGTAACTGCGTTTTTTGATTGATCCACAAATAAACTTTTTTATGTTTATTTATAAAATGTCACGTTAAATGCCTTTGTGTCGACTTTTTGTTCTCATCGCTGACTGATATTTAACACGTTTAGCCGTGTTTGTCATGTACGCTACGTATCTTGACTCACTCCGGCTAGTAATTAATGCTAGCAGGACTTTTAGCAGTGGATTAGTGTGAGCCGTGTGTATTCATGTTTTTCAGAATATTGCCTGAATTTTTATTTATTTATTTTTTGGTTTAAAAGACACACAAGTGGTTTGTGATTTGGAGCGCCGATTCTGTCAGCCACGTTTCTCGAATCATCAAAGACGTTCCATCTGGAGAAGTGGATTATGGGATTGTTTTTTCGCTGCAAAACAGGTGCGAGGCTGCTTTTAAATTTGTCCTGAAATAAGAAAGACATCTGTCCACACGCTGCCGTCCAAACAGGACAGAATTTCTGTCTCGGTAATCACACGCACTGCTTGGAAAGAAGGAAGAAAGAAAAAAAGAAAGAAAGAGTCTGCTGTAGTGTTCCAGCAGAAAAGATGATATTTGAAGAAGTGCATGACTGACACTGCGGTGTTTTCTAAACGCGCGTGCTGATAGGGCGCGGGGCGTGTAATTGTAGGTCGTGGGAGTTAACGGGTCTCTGGCCAGTGTGTCGACTCACGTTGCGATGAAGACATGCCTTATTAATGATCCTCTCGTCCTCCTCTCCACCTCCGTTCTCATCCCCGCTGTCTTCCTCTCTGCCGTCTGTCTTTTTTCCTTCCTCTCCTCTCTCTCTCTCTCTCTCTCTCTCTCTCTCTCTCTCTGCCCCCTCCCCCCGTCTCTTTTTCTCACTTGAAAGTCTTGCGACATTCCCGTAACTCTCCTGACCTTTTATGGATGAATTACAGTCCTTACGGTGGAAGACTGTAATTTTCTCGCTGTGTTAAAGTCGCACACCTCCTCCCCTCCTGCTGTCCACACCAATTTCCACATGATGAGCTATTACTCTCACTTTTCCTTGTGCCAGTCTCTCCGCTACACCGCGAGTCCGGCCTCTGTCCCACTTCCGACCAGGGTGAAGGGATTGATTCTCAAGCAGACTGACAGACATCAAGGGTCAATTTTAAGCCTAATTTCTTTGGGTCGCATCGCAAAAAAGTGCCGATTGGTATAAGCATGCAATCATCCAAAGTGTTTCCAGCTAGCATTGCAATTTGCTGCGATCTAACGAATGATGTCACAACTGCATAATGCTTGTGCTACATGTCCTGTAGTTGCCATCATTATTTAACTACTCCAACTTCAAAAGCCTTGTTAATAACCATAGAAACCAACCATCACATTGCGCTACATGAAAAAGCACTCAATATGGTAATTGCTGATGAAACAGAACACTATATATACGGACTATACTAGCTTAAAAAATTGGCCATGGTCATTAACTAGCCAAACAAACTGATGAGCCTTCTCTCTCAAGTCCAGGTTTCCATGGCAACTGTACAACTTGGCTCCATCTCAATCTCTATTATTAGCTAGCTAAACAAAGTGAAAGGCTATCACAGCGAAAGGGATGTCTCAGTTTCCATGACAACTGGCTTTTCAGTTTACCTCTGTTACAGCGGCAGCGACCAGTGCACACCTGTATAATAGAGAAATAAACAGTATATATTATGGCAAAGGCACAGATAGTTAGCTAAAGTAAATGATTAGCCATCAGTGCTTGGCCGGTTTCCATGCCAACCTCTTATTAAGTTTATCTTTGTCCTCATCAACGTAATGCTATATTAAATGGCCATTCATGAGAGTTTACAGGTTTCCATGACAACTGTTTGTTCCATGTGGGATGTAGCAGACAGGATGTGAAACGAGCATGCTAGTGTGCGGTAAGTTAGCGCACGCAGTCAGCCGGCGGAACGCCGTAGTGCGTCGGTGAGTTTGGCGCGCGTCCATGCCTCTTTCCGGGCTCGACTCAGACACAAGACTCGCGGTCAGACAAGTTTCAGCGCCTCGTAGGAAACGTTCTGAAAGTTGGGCGCTAATTAAGCCAATGCAAGACGAAGAGCTGAAACAGCAGATGGCGTTTCCATGACAACGCTCTCTTCCTTATTTACATTGACGTGTCAGGATAATTAGAAGAAAAAACTTGTACCAGCTTTGAAATACATCGAGGGTGCACAAACTTTACCTCTCGTATCATAAAGTCAGTAGAAGTGTGAAGTCGGCGTAGCGTGCTATCTGTAACGAATAAAATACAGAAATAAATAATATCTGTTTATATTAAACACTTGGGCTTTTTTTCCCAGAAACAAGCATTCTGAGTTACCATGGCAGCAGGACATCGCCTTTGGCTACCTCGCAAACTGCATAATAGTGTTCTAAATAATATACAGGACCCTCCTGATGTACATCCAAGATGGAATGACCTAGCTAAGCTAATGATTAACCATGACTGTGTGGTCCAAGTTTCCATGGCAACAGGATATTCATTTGGCTCTGTCTCAAATCACATAATACTGGAATAAAGAATGCACATGTCAGAACAGTGCTGTGAATCTTTTATCATGCTTCAACTATCATGTTATAACTACATGTTTCATAATGTACAAAGTCTTCTCCATTACCATGGCAACTGGCCATCGGCTTTGGCTCCGTCCCAAACCGATAGCGTACTAAATAATTTCTAAGTCAGGATGGCGTGGTGTGTTCAGCAGGTGTTTTTAAATGAGAGCTTGATTATTAAACTTTGTGAAATTCTGAATTTCTGAATATTCAGGTCTCTCTTGGTTTCTATAGCAACTGGATGCTTGTTTTTAATGTTGAAAGTTGGTCCAAGAATATTTATAAAATATTGACTGTAGGTGAACGACTTTGATTGGCTGATTAAAAAAACAGTTACCTTTGTTACCTTTGTGAAGATGAAGTAAACAAACAAACAAAAACCCCAACTGAAGCAGAGTGACTCAAACAAATGAGCTGCTTTCTGATTGGCTAATAAATTGCAGATTTGCTATGTGTAGATGAGAGCAAACAACGAACAATTTAATTTAGAAATTTAGTTTCACATGACTTTCTGAGTTATTTGGCACACAAATAAACAAACAAACAAATTGTTAGTGACTGACTGGATTAGCTGAGCTATGTCCTGATTGGCGGATAAACTTTCCGCTGATGTTTCATCTCTCAACAGTAGAATGTGAAAAAGATTTTGTTGCAGAGACAAAAAAATGTTTGATTTGTATATGAACAGACGCAAAGCAGAAGGTTTCTAATTTGCACATTCATGCATATTCATAGACGTTTGCATTGGAAATGAAGGTGAAGGTGTCGCCATGTTCCTGCGCGAGTTTAAGTTTAAAAAAAAAAAAAAAAAAAAAAAATCAACATATGAAACAGTTTCCAACATGAAAATCAGATGGTTTCTTGGTTTGTTGAAGGTTTTGGAGATTTACTGAGGAATGTAGTAATGATCAGAGACGAAGGAGAAATTTACACTCTGCTTCACACCTTCTGACGAGCCCAAGAGACTCGAGTGTGATTTGTGGTTAGCTTCTTGTTCAATAAGAGGCAAACTGAGTGTGTGTGTGTGTGTGTGTGTGTGTGTGTGTGTGTGTGTGTGTGTGTGTGTGTGTGTGTGTGTGGTGAGGTTTCCCCAAGGCAAGCCTGAAAGTGTGAACACTATATTGCTGCATTAACAACCGAGAGATTTCAGATTCTCTTCCAGCTCTTGGCCAATACCTCATTTACGCTAGCGCTTAGCATCGGCTGTGTTTCATTTTAAATTTATTTATTTATTTATTTATTTTGGTTAAATCTGGACTACCTTTTATTTTTCACCATAACCACGTAAAATGTCCAGATGAAACCTTAAATAAGGTACAAACACGAAGATTCTGAAATATCCTTGATGACTCGAAAGGTGGATTCTATCAATACCAATAATGCGCTAATTGGCATAAAGCTTGTTTTTTTTCTAGCTAACTGTTTAGCGTTTTTTTTTTTTGTACTTTTTAGCTTGTTAAAGGAAACAATACCCACTTTCCCTTTGAATTAAAATAGGTGTATATGGTTAAACATGGCTATTAAAGGCTAATTCAGCGATGTCGGTGTATTAGCATGGGTTAGCATGGGTTTGCTAACTAGAGGGGTTAGCAAAAGGTCGTTAATTAGCTATCAGGGCATAGCACGGTGGGGGATCGAAGCCTTTAATGGAGCGTATTGAAGAAATGGAGAGTTTCTCTTCTCTCTCCAGTCTACGGAGAACTCATTAGTGGATCTATAGGTAATTAAACGAGTACAGGTTACTCCCTCGCCTCGGTGAACGGGAAAGGAGGAGCGGCGGCTGAGAGAGAGAGAGAGAGAGAGAGAGAGAGAGAGAGAGAGAGAGAGAGATGTGTAGCTGATGTGTGTAAAAGCTCTCTCAGATTTATGAAACGTTTATTTAATGCAGTTTATTGACCCGCAGAGTTTCAGCGCTCGCTCTTTTATTCTCTTTTATAATTTATTAATCACCCACATCAATTACCTTCCTCTGATAAATAACAGTAAATAAATCATAACATAAACACCGTAAATTACATCACACCCTGTACTCTACTCACCACCCACCTTTTATCTGTCTATCCATCCATCTATCCATCCATCCATCCATCCATCCATCCATCTATCCATATGTCCATATATCTATCTATCTGTAATTGCATGTATTTATTTATTTATTTCTGTGTTCATTTTTGTATCTATTTATTCTTTTTTTAATTATCGAACTATCTATCTATTTCTTTGTTTTTTATAAATTAATTATTGATAAATGTATTTATTTATTGACTTTTTTTAACTTATACTTATTTAATTTATTTTAATTGTAGAATTTATTTCTTTATCTCTCTTTTCGCCTGTGTCTTTGTGTTGGTGTTACATATTAAATGTTTTTATAGAGACACTTTAATATAACACAGTATTTCACATTTATTACAGAAAGATATTTTGATGGTCTTTGTTATATTTTAAATTATAAGTTATCCTGAATAATAAATAATAAAAATACACAAGAATAATTTTATTTGTGCTTAAGGATAATAAATAAAAATAATAACAAGAATTCAGAAAAAAGGAATATAAAGCCTTTTTTTAAATAGAAATCTATAAATAATAAGCGTGTGCTGTATAATACTGTAATAATACTGTAATAATACTGTAATAATACACTCCTACAACACTTTCAATAAATAAAGGTAATAATCTGATAAAGAAATAAGATTTAGACACATTAAATAACAATAATAACAACAATAATAATAATAACAATAATACAGTTATACAATTATAATGTTTTTGTAAATAATGATGAAATATCTGATGGGTTGAAATATATCGTAGTTGGATAAAATAAATCAAATGAATTTATTTATTTATAAAATGTTTATTTTTTAAGAGAAAGGTGTGTGTGTGTGTGTGTGTGTGTGTGTGTGTGTGAGAGTGTTTATTGTTAGAATGAAAAGTAACAGTGTATGATCATGTTGTCACTTATACAGCGTTTAAGTGTGTGTGTGTGTGTGTGTGTGTGTGTGTGTGTGTGTGTGTGTGTTTTAGTAAAGCTCTGGAACATTCCAGAATGTGATCCACGGTGATTTTCAATTTTTACGTTTGGCTTCCAGCGGCTTGAATCCAATGTAGTGCTGTCTGTATGTGTGAGTGTGTCTCTCTGTGTGTGTGTGTGTGTGTGTGTGTGTGTCTGAAGGAGTGTTTTGCATTTTCTCTTTCCTGTGCCGGTGTCACTTTCAGTTATCTTCAGCCTCGCTGCCTCGGTCTCCGAGTCTGCCTCAGTTTTTCTCCTCCCTGAAAACCGAGAGGAATTTAAATCGCTGCTTGGCCGAGTTTCCACACATCAGAAAATCTATACAGCTCGACTGACAGCGCTAAAACACCACTTCCTGTTTATCTCCCGTGTGTTCGGTGCTCGGGTATCGCTCTAACACCAAGGCCATGCGATCATCACGGTTCCAGAGTCCTGAATGGAGTTTGACGTGCCGGTGATGATCGCGGTTTATTTCAGTGGGAGTTATTCCTGTTCACTGGCTGATCAGGAACGTTACCCAGAATGCACTGCAACCTTTGTCATGCCACATTTAAGTGAGTGTATAAATTATAAATTAAATCTGTATGCTTGTTTTAATTGTGCTAATTTACCTATATGCTAGATGCTAATTAGCTTTTTTGCTAGCAGCTCAACCTTCTTGTGATAATTTCATCACATCAACATGATGGACTTATTTAAATACATTTTACCTTTAACAGCATATACACTGGTGTGAAAAAGTGTTTGTCCCCTTCCTGATTTCTTATTTTTTTGCATGTCACACAGGGCCACGTAGGTTTGGATTTTTTTCTCCCTTAATAATAAAACCCTTCATTTAAAAACTGCATTTTGTGTTTACTTGTGTTGTCTTTGACTAATATTTAAATTTGTTTGATGATGTGAAACATTTAGGTGTGACAAACATGCACAAAAAAATAAGAAATCAGGAAGCAGGCAAACAGTTTTTCACACCACTCTAAACGTAAATAAATAAATAAACAAACAAACAAGCAAATCAATAAAGAGATTCTATCCAGTGGTGTAGTGGTTAGCACGTCCACCTTACAGCAAGAAGGTTCTAGGTTTGTGTCCCGGGCTTGGCGAGGGTGTACCTGTCTACAGTGTGCATATTTTACCCATGCTTGTGAAGGTTTCTTCTGGGTCCTCCGGTTTCCTTTCACAGTCTACAGTCATGCACAGTTGGCTGAGGGTCAGACGGGATGGGCTACAGTCACCCCACGACCACGGCAATGAATAAATGAGTAATATTTATAATAAGTGGTGGCTCATTGATTTATGGGATGGGTTACTGATTTGAAGGTTAGGGGTTCAATTCCCAGTACTACCATGCTTCCCCTGTTGGGCACCTGAGCAAGTCCCTTAACCCTCAACTGTATTAAAAAAATAATTAATTAATTAATTAATTAATATAAATATCAGTCACTCTGGAGTTTTTAAATTGTGGTGGAAGGATTGTTAATCGTAGCATAACTTAGTTTATTTGCTTAATAATAAAATAAATATACTTAATATACAGCAAAGTTATATTTGCTTAAAGTATATTAAGCTTAATTGTTAATTGTAGCATAACATAGCGTAATGTAGCATGATGTAGCATAACAGCACAACATAGCATTACAGCATAATGTAACATTCATTCATTCATTCATCTTCTGAACCGCTTATTCCTAATTAGGCTGACGCCCATCTCAGCCGACTCTGGGCGAGGGCGGGGTACACCCTGGACAGCTCGCCAGGCCATCGCAGGGCC
>JAQMYF010000005.1:29554221-29567230 GCA_030014195.1 Neosilurus mollespiculum | reverse complement strand
GTAGCCTAGTGACAAAGCCTAGTAACATGGCTAGTAACATAGCCTAGCAACATAGCCAATTGATGTAGCATAGTGACGTAGCCTAGTGACAAAGCCTAGTAACATGGCTAGTAACATAGCCTAGCAACATAGCCAATTGATGTAGCATAGTGACGTAGCCTAGTGACAAAGCCTAGTAACATGGCTAGTAACATAGCCTAGCAACATAGCCAATTGATGTAGCATAGTGACATAGCCTAGCGACGTAGCCTAGCAACATATTCTAAAGACGCAGCCAAGTGACTTAGCCTAGGAACATGGCCTAGGGACAGCGCTCCAGTTCCTCGAGGAATTTCCTAAAGAGGTAAATAGATGGTGAATCTGTTATCTTGCTTGAAACCGGTATTAGCTGCTCATTCTCATTAGCTAGAGATCGTTCGGTTTGACTGTGAAACAGTACTTTGGAAGATTGTCTTGGACCAATCCTGTGCCGCGTCTGATCCGACAGTCCCTTCTACAGTTAGATAGAGGAGGGTCTATCTATAGTCCTGCACACCACAAAGACACACCCATTTTATGATTGACACACCCACTTTATGAGTGACACACCCCGTGGGATAATAGAAATACAGCATTAAGTCACTAGCACTAACGCTAATCTGATGTCTGGGACACTGTGCACGATGCCAACTCTGCAATGTGGGCGTGGCATGTCATAGGCGTGTCCTCGAAGTGCAGTGCGTCCGCAGGTCCTTACACACAAGAAAAATATAGTTCTTTAACACACCGCTGTTTATTCACACACACACACACAACATGAAAAGAATAATAAAAGAGTGATTAGTGCTGTGTGTTTTGTTCTGTGAGATATTAAAAAAGGTCGGTGTACAAAATTAGCGACTGTTTATGACATGAACCTGAGGCGTGTGTGTGTGTGTGTGTGTGTGTGTGTGTGTGTGTGTGTTCAGCACTGTGTCTCTTTCACTTGTGCTGATTTTTCCCTTTTATTCTATCGCTTCACCCCCACATTCTTCTCTCAATGAATATTCTTTATATCCACCTTTCTTTCTAATCCTCTTCTCCTTTGTTCATTTCCTTTTCCCCCTTTTCTATCTCTCTCTTTCTCTCCATCTCTCTCTCTCTCTCTCTCTCTTTTCCTTCTCTCTCCCTTTCTCTCTCTCACTCTTTCTCTTTTCCTTTTCTCTCTCTCTCTCTCTGTCGCCCCCCCCCCCCTTTCCCTTTATCATTTCCTGTTCTCTTTCTCTTTCCGTCTTTTCTCATTTCACTTCTCTTTCTGTCTTTTTCGGTCACCCCCTTCTGCTCTGTCCCTTTATTTCTCTGTTCTTTTCTTTTTTTATCCATTTTCGGGCTTTTTCACTCTCGTGTCCTGGACCTCGTCTGTTTCTTCCTCTCATATAATATTTACATCTTTTTTCTTGTCATGTCTCTATTTCTGTCGGGTTTTTTTCTCCACGCTTTCTGTCTTTACCTTCTTTTTCCTCCATCCCTCCTGCTTTTTCTCTTTCTTTTCATTCATCACATCTTGTTTTCAATTTTCACTTTTTCTTTCTTCTCCCCTTTTTTTCTCTCTTCATCTCTCTTTCCCTCCCTCTCTGTCTCTCTCTCTTTCTGTCCCCCCCCCCCTTCCCCCCTCTCTCTCTCTCTCTGCAGTAGTGCACTTGCTCGGTTTGCCCTGGACTCTGCGCAGGTTGGAGTTGTTTGAGAACGGACTGAGTAAAGCAGAACCCACACAGGAGGGAACCGACATCACTGTTGACCTGCCAGCATTCAACACCACCCAGCGAGGTGTGTGTGTGTGTGTGTGTGTGTGTGTGTGTGTGTGTGCGTGTGTGCGTGTGTGTGTTGCTGTCATTTCCCCTCTCGACCATGATAATGATCTAAATAGAACACACATTCTCACACACACACACACACTCTGTCCATCAGTGAACACTGACTAAGCACATTTGTGTGTGTGTGTGTGTGTGTGTTTGAGCGCGTGTGTATGCACTAATTGAGGGTTTGATTGACATTTAATTAATAAGATAACCCAAACACCACAGCTTAATCCCTGCCAGATGAGTCTATCCCCCGACATACACACACACACACACACACACACACACACACTTGCCCTTGTGTTCCTAAAACCTAAAAGGTTTATTTATTTATTTTTATTTTTATTTATTCATGTTATCTTTGCCATATCATTTGGACTCTTCTGAGTTCTTCAGGTGTTTCGTTGCCTTAAAGGAACCCGGCGGCAGAACAAGCTCCAAACTAGATCTCAGTAAGGAAGCAAAGAACCCTTAACTATACCAAGAACCATTTTCCAAGTAACCGCTGAGTTGAAGACCATGAATCTATGAGTTGGACTTTCTGACTTCCTGTCTCGCATTCTACTGTAGTCAGTTGTTGTGAGGTATGTGGGAAAGTTGTTGGGAAGGTAGGTAGGTGAATAGGTACAACGGTTGATAGGCAGATAGGTAGGACGAGTGTTGGGTAGTAAGTAGAATGGATAGTAGGAAAGTTGTTGGGTAGGTAGGTGTTGGTAGGTGGGTATAAGGGTTGTTAGGATGGTAGGAAAGTTGTTGGGTAGGTAGGTGTAAGGAGGTGTGTATAAGGGTTGTTAGGGTTGTAGGAAGTAAAGTTGTTGGGTCAGTAGATTGGATGGTTGAAAGTAAATTTGATACGTAAGTAGGACGAATGGATGGTTGGACAATTGTTGGGAGGTTAGACGAAAAGTTAAGTAGGTGAGTAAGTAGGTATAAAAGCTGGTAAGTACTATAGATAGGTAGGGAGGTTGAAATTTGTTGGGTAAGTAGGTTGGTTGATAGGATATTTGGTAGGTAGGTAGAATGGATTGTTGGACAGTTATTGGGTAGGTAGATAGTTTGATTGTTAAAAAGGTTGTGGGGAAGGTAGGGAGGAAGGTATTTAAAAAGTTTTTGGTAGGTAAATAAGTAGTTATGGAAGTTGGTAAGTAGGTGAAAATTTGTTGGATAGATTGGTTAGTTGTTTTCTAGTTGGTTGGTTGGTTGTTTAGTTGGTTGGTTGGTTGGTTGTTTTATTTATTGAAGGGCAGAACCGTATCATGTCGTGTATTTAGAGACGTTCGGTGATTTGACTGTGTATCGTCTCTTTTTAATATTTCATCAGTAAAGCTGCTCTTCTTCTCCAAGCATTTTTTTGTCATCAGGCAGTTTTTCTTCTTTTTGTAATAATCCTGTTACTAAATGGAATTTCTACATTTCTTTAATAAACTCTATGGCTAAGAGCCATGCACTTTAATAATATCTTAACCGGGCCTGTTATCGCTGTTCAAAATACAGATTAAAATATATTTCTGTGTTACCACTTCATCTTCTTCTTTTTTCAACCCACTCAAGTTTCCTTTTTCAGCAGTGCTTGTCCTCTTTGTGTTTCCGTCTCCAACTCCGAAAAATCTCAAAACACGTGGACTTTCTGACCAGAGAGATGCACAAGTACAGAACTTTATCAATTCGTTTCTTTTTTAAATAAATACTGAGCCAGGAGTCCTGATGTCTAACGCGGTGCCGTATCTTTAAATCATTAGGGGGGTTAAATAAAACGCTGTGCTTTATGACACCAGAAACAAATTATCATTAAAGATGTATTTTTCCAAGATGGCGTCCAAGGCATCACGCAGCACGCACCACCGATCCCTCCCCCACTCTGTTCGATTTAATTCCTGTTTTGTGGTTAAAACTATTTTTAAAAAGGTTTAAACTGTAAATCTTATATGTTTATATTATCTACAAAAAACCTACAGACTCTGGAGCTCTGTCCCTGTGGACTCCTCCTAAATCACACTGCAGCACCCCCCGCACCCCCGGGGGCTGTTTGGGGGGAGGGGTGGTGGGGGGTTAGATATTGATGTAAACACGACTGTGACTCTGAGTTTGTTCCAAACTTCACACACGACAGCTATCACACACACACACACACACACACACATACACACACAACTACATGACATTGCTGACTAGAACGAAACCAAACAACACTCTGTTGTTGGCTAAGCATTTCTGCACGCCACTGGGTTCTGTTTATTTATTTATTTATTTGTTTATATTTTTAGCTCGGTGGGCCACCGCTCCTCACACTCTCTCTCTTTACACATAGATGATAAATCAGAAGTGCCAACATTTTCCATCAAAACACTGTATGTGGGCTGTACAGACTTTTGTGAGCCACAGCAACGCTACGCTCTCCTGAGTTCAGGTTTATAGTGTAGAATTATTTAATCCATATCCAATAACTGTTCCTCCACTGAATCAGTGAGTCACTCAGTCAGTTATTCAATGAGTCATTCGGTGAGTTACTCAGTCAGTTATTTAAGGAAATGTCCAGTCTGTTGTCTTGAATCATTCAGTGATTCATTCAGTGAGCTATTTAGTAGGTAATTCAATGAGGAATTCAGTGATTCATGCCTCAGTGAATGACTCACTGAATACCTCATTGAATTACCTACTAAATCCTTCAGTCTGTATTTCAGTCAGTCATTACATCAGTACGACATTAAATAAATCATTCCTTTAATGATTCAGGGAACTATTTAGTCTGTTATTCTGTGATTCATGCACTGAGTCATTCACTGAGTCATTCACTGAGTCATTCAGAGAAATGTGCAGAAGTGGATTTTGTCCATTCTCTTTTATTGTTATTGCTGTTAGTCGTACACTAGTGCAGCGTTTAAGCAAAGAAAAAAAACTAAAATAGCACAAACACTTTATTATTATTTAATATTCGTAATAATCATTTATACCAAAATTAAAGAAGAAGAGAAAAGATGACATCCAAGTCCGAGGATGAGAGTCACACAATAAAAGTCTAAAAAATATTTTTTCTGAATTAAAGAACAATTTATGAATTTTATTTTAGTTTTAATTGTTTGTTTATTTGTTTGTTTTTATTTACAGCCGATCTGTGTGTTTTTATTATTATTATTATTATTATTCCTGGGGCTATTAGTGTGACAGAGTAAAAACTTCCAGCCCTGGAATTTTACTTCCTGTTTGTATGATTTGTATGTACCGTGTTGTTAAAGCCGAACATCAGTTCCAGATGTGTGTTGTGTCCCTTTTTCATGGATGTACATCTGGCTCTGACACTAAATCCCTTTAAACTCAGTCCAATTAAAAAATAAATAAAGAAAGAAATAAACTATGAGTGATTAGGAAATTTGAGCGGGTGTAAAAGAAGATAAAATCCCACACCATGACGCGTAGAAGATTTACAGAGGTAATATTGCTGCCATTATTACGACTATATCTTTCAGATAGAGCTTGTCGGGCTCCCTGTTGGAGCGTCGCCACCATAACTGTTAATTATGAAGAAGCGAAGAAAACCCGCTGGTTAGAGCTCATCGAGAAGAAGTTCTTCTAAAAACACCTTACTCAGGTGAAATAAAAGTACTCCTAGCATAGGGGGTGGGGGGGGGGGGGTCTCAGGGAATGCTTTGATCTGTGGAATACGAAATAAAGAGCACGCAGTCATGCAGTTAGTAAAACGATGAGATGATGTCACACCTGAATGGAAAAGGTTCCGTTTTGGTTGAACCCACTTTTAAACCCTTATGGTATCTCTTGGTCCTGGCAGCAGTCGTGCTGAGACAGCTAACGCTAGCCGGTCATTTGCGATTAGCTTTTAATAGTTGACATGGTGGAGTCTCTCTATTGACGGAGGTATAAATATACCGAGATATCCGATACCTCCTCTCCGGCCTGTAGTGTACGATCAGTCTCGATCTGATGCTGGGGTTCAGCATTGACTTCAGTTGACTCGGTTTTATTCACATTAGCACTAAGCAAATTATTCACTGCGCCCCTCAGGACCAAACTGCGGTTAGAGGAGTGAGCGCTTTACATTAAAGGAGCGTTCATGCGCTTCCTCACCAACCAAAATCCAGATACATTGCTGAAATCGGTAATAAATCTGCAGGGTAGCGAGTGACTCGAATGATAAACATGAGAAGAACACTGGTGGAAAGCGAAGTCTGGAGTCAGTTTAGATTTGTTTACTGAGGCGGCTACCATTTCGTTCATTCATTTGCTGAAACGCTTATTCCTAATATGGGCACGGCGAGGCTGGAGCCTTTCTCAGCCAACTCGGGTGGCCTCTTCTCCTAACCTCGCCCCTTGTGATTTTTTTTTTTCATCAACCCAAAGCTCTTGAAGCCCTTAAAGTGAAATGAAAGGAAATACTTCCAAACTGTCCCGGTACATGTGAACATATGAATTTTTTCTTTATCAGGTGGTTTTTACGTACAGTTTCGAAGTTGCAATTTGGTAAAATCTGTTTGATAGTTTGCATTCCTCTTGCGGAAACGCGAAATAACAAGAATAGGATGTGAATCACTTCATATAAGGTGAGTTAACGGCAATAATAACAGTATACAATATTAAAGTAACAAATCAGATATAAACTAGTGAACGTCTGAATAAAATAAAACTAAAAACATCTGCACATCATACAAGCATCCGTTCACGTCGGCTCATTTACATAAACGAATGGTATAACCCGTCGCATACACGGGAAACACGTGCGACTTTTCGCAGTGCAGTGTTGCCCTCCCAGTGTGTGAATTCATTACTTGTTTCCTTTTCTTCATGAGGAAGCTTGTAATAGCAGTAACGTGTTTTAAACGT
Source organism: Neosilurus mollespiculum (assembly GCA_030014195.1). NCBI lineage: Eukaryota > Metazoa > Chordata > Actinopteri > Siluriformes > Plotosidae > Neosilurus > Neosilurus mollespiculum. Next base: position 29,560,580 of record JAQMYF010000005.1, on the reverse strand, counting down.
ATAAAGACGTATGCAATGTATGCAAACTTGTTTTAGTTTGGATTCAGTTTCTCTGAAGGTTGCTATTCAGCAGGAGATCGCCGCGGTTACCACCCGACATGACCCGTCGAGCCACAGCAGCCTTCAGAAATCACCTACAAGAGTGTATAGACGATGACGGCCACCATGTCTTTAAATCATGATGAATAAAAACTCTGTTGAATGAATTTTTACGTGTGAAAATAATAATTGAATCATATTTCATGATTTTATTTTCATTTAGTTTTGGAGGGAGGGTTTGGTCCCTTAGTTGGGAGGGTTTATTTCGGTGGGAAAGTTGACAGTTTACGTTCTGAGGTAATAAACAAAATTCGCATTGCAAAGTTAAAACAGACGTCACGATGGCGTACCACGTCCGCCTTACAGCAAGAAGGTCCTGGAAGGAGTCCCGGTTAATGTTGTTTTGCTCTGTGCTGTCGCTGTGCATGGTGTTCCTTTGATTGAGTCTTTCAAGGCATTGTACACTATGTGGGTCGCCCATTGTATTCTTCATCATCATCATCATCATCTTCTTCCGCTTGTTCCGGGGTCGAGTCGCGGGGGCAGCAGCCTAAGCAGTGAGGTTCAGACGTCCCTCTCCCCAGCCACTTCCTCCAGCTCTTCCAGGGGGACACCGAGGCGTTCCCAGACGAGCCGAGAGACGTGGTACCTCCAGCATGTTCTTGGTCGACCCCGGGGTCACTTCTTGGTCGGACCTGCCCGAAACACCACACGAGGGAGGCGTTTGGGAGGACGACCAAGCTTCTCATCCTATCTGTGAGGGAGAGCCCTGCCACCCTGCGAAGGAAGCTCGTTGTATTTTGATTTTAAAGTGATTGTGTCCTTACAGCACGAAGGTCCTGGATTTGGGTCTGTGTGTTCTCCCTGTCTTTGAATGGGTTTCCTCCAGGTACTCCGGTTTCCTCCAAAAGGCCAAAGACATGCCCATTAGGCTAAATGGCTGTTCTATATTGCCCTTTGGGTGTGAGTGTGAATGGTTGTGTCTGTGTTGGCCCTGCGATGGTATGGCGAACTGTTCCGGTTGTATCCCGCCTTGACCCAGTGTTGGCTGAGATAGGCTCCATCCTCCCCGTGAGGCTCCAGTAAGTGCATCATGGCGGTGTTGATATTCCATATCCACACACAGATGAACAAAGGTTGAGCTTTGATCCTTTAGCGTCCGTGATGCGCTGAAATCCTGACATCAGGTGAAATGTGATTTATTTCTTTTCCGTCTGAAATCTGTAGTTGAGTCGGAGGTTATTTTTATATTCGAGGTGTTTTAGTGAGTATAAAATCTGTACGATGGTGTTGATGTTGTTTTGCTCTGTGCTGTCGCTGTGTATTGTGTTCCGTTAATTGAGTCTTTCGAGGCGATGTACAATATGTGGGTCGCTCGTCATATTTCGATTGAAAGTGTTCGTGTCCTTCGGCTGCTTTGTCATTTTTCTTAGAGTCAGGAAGAATAAACGAGGCTGTTGTTGTTGTTGTTGAAAACATCTTATTCAAGCTGTTTGAGAACTGAAATATATGTGATGTTGCTCTGGCAGTGCGGTAAAGATAAATAAATAAATGTAATATTTCACACGTACGTTGCGTTTCGTATTGTGTGTTCGAGACAGAACCCCAACAGGACGTTATTGTGTTGTTTTCTTTATAATAAAAGTTCTCCGAGCTGATTTACTTTTTATAATGACAGGATGAGCGTCTTATGTGAATAAATTCCAGATATGAAATGAGATTGACGCAGCTGTTACATAAAATGAGAAGAAACCTGAGAGAAACTAAAACCCAGAAGAAAAAACTTCTTAACGGTCCTCCAGTCGTCCTTCGGAGGGAAACCGAAAGGTTCCAACAACCACAGAAAGGATTTTTGCTGAATATTTGAATGTAAACCAATTATCTCAAAGCTTAACATGATGGCGGAGGGGTCGGGGATCATGACGTGAAGTAATTTTAGATATCTCGCGTTGGAGGAGGATTACAGGAAAAAAGAGGCGAAGGGTGCCGATGAATCACGCGGCGATCTGACCGCGGAGAAGAGCTAACAAGGTCAGGTTAGATTTCAGGTTGTGTTTGAGCACGACGGCGGTTTGATAGTAATAACAGCGATGGGCGAAGGGAAGTGGAGGTCAGCAATCATTTTTAATAGTTAAGTGCGCGGCGTGATGGACGAGCGCGGCGGCCGAGTCACGCCGCGAGCGAGTGTGGAACGAGGAAGCGGCACTTCCTGATTATTTCTCTTTAATTCATTAAACGTGTGATTAAATGAAGGACGTCTGGAAAGATCTGAATTGATATTGGCGTGACCAATACGGTAGCGACTGTGACCTTGTTTGCTAATGACGCACTGATGTGTTATTGCTTCAAATAATCCAAATGATTCCGATTTAGTAATTCAGCAGCGGCTCCAGAAGCTCAGAAACGACTGTTTTTATATATTCGGTACTTTATATTCTAGATCATTCTATGAGGTTTTCAATGTTTCTCATCTATATCAGAGGTCACCGTCCTGTTCCGGATCAATCTAGAATATTCCTGGATATCCGCGACCATCTGAAATCATTCTGGGTTGTTCTAGATGAATCCGGACCGAGTTCTGGCTCATACCTAGTCATTTCAGGGAATTCTAGATCATTCCGTGGCGTGATGGATTTTTATAGTGTATAGTGTAATTCTGAGCATTTGACAGTATTTTTAATCTGTCTGGTGGTTGTTTATGATTCTAGATTATTCTGTCCTTCTGTTATCTTCGGGGAAGTTGTTCTAGATCGTTCTAAAGAATTTAAGACGACTCTTATTGCTGCTGCATGATGTTCTCGCACGTTCTACATCATTCTGTTTTTCTAGCGCTGCTTCTTTTTCTATGGCAAGATCAGAATAGCCATGAGGTCAAAGGTCAAAACTGAGTCAGTATAAATTCCTGAAGTTAGAATTAAAGATGTTTAACTCTGAAATCATGTAATACAGGGTGAAGAAGGTCTGTGTGTGTGTGTGTGTGTGTGTGTGTGTGCGTGCGTGCGTGCGTGTGTGTGTGTGTGTGTGAAATTCGTTGAAACTTTAAATCTGACGGTTTTGTTGTCGAAGCTTGAGCTCCGGGCGGCATTTCGAAATGGCGCGGTTCATTTCAGTGAAACATGTTTGTAAAAAGCAAAAATAAGAAAACGTACTAGCCTTCAACCTGACTAGCGCGAGTGACCGGAGTGGCCTTTTCTTTCGGAGGACTCGGTGTCGTTCCTCCATTAGAGAAACAGGAGCGTAAATAGGAAAACACATTCATATCTCCGAGCCATCGACGGCGCCGCTTTTTCACCAGCCTGGCCTCATGTAATATAATAAATGAAGTTTTTAACATCGCCTGGGGGCAAAACAATCCCAACTGAGTTTGCACGAAAATACAAAATAAATAAATAAAAGGGGGGAAAGCCACAGTGGTTTTAAACGAGCGTCCAAATGCAAATGATTTACTTGTGAAATTACATCCTCTGGCAACTCTATGGTGGTGCAGGCAGGTTGTTTTTAACACACACACACACACACACACACACACACACACACACACACACACACACACGGACATGAAGAGAGAAAAAATCTGTAGCATTCACCCTGAAACTCAACCACGTCTCTAAATCTAAATCAGACGAAGTGCTAAAGCAGCGCTGGCTGAATTTCCATCATTGCACGTTTTTCCCGAGCGGAGTCATCAGTGCTGAGATGAGGTGTGCTAAAGCAGGAAAAACACAAAGCTGCGGCGACGCCCGTGACCTATTTGGCTCTGGAGGAGAAACTTTTACTCGCCTCTTAACGTCATATAGCTGGAATCTTCATGCGCGCCGTCTGTGCCCTATTTGGCGACGCCAGTTTGAAAACCTTCTTTTATTTATTGCTGTATTTAAGGCCCGGTTTCCCGGACACGCCTGCTAGCGTTCTTGTTTTCGCGGAGAGATGGTGTGATGTGTCACTCGGAGTTTGTGTTTGTGGATATTGGACGTGTACAGTATACAGTAATAAAACAATAAGTGGTGAGGTTTAATGTTTAATGGAGTGTCCTGAGGAGCACAGTGGCCATGTTTACGCGCAGACTCGTAATCTGTTAATAATCCGTCTGGCAGCTCGCTGGGAATAGGCAACGTGCGCAGCGCAATACAGGAATCCATTTCAATCTGTTCCTCTTAATGATACATTAAACAGAAGAATCCTCCCCCGTGCTGAGTCCATCAAGACGCTCGCTGACCAAACGCTCCTGTGAGAAAAACCCTCTTCATATTACACATATTAAACTATTTATAATTCAGTTTAAAGTAGACTCTGGAGGTGATTAGAAAGAACCTATACTGTCTACTGCTCTTAATATCATCAACACGTGTCATATTCTAGATCATTCTAGGCCTTCATCGATCATCCTGGCCGCTGGGGGTTTATCAAGCTTATGTTCTGTCATGCGAGGTCATTCCAGATCATCGGGATCATTGGTGATCATTTGGAATCACTCCAGATCGTTGTAGATTCTCTAGCCGTCCTTGGTCATTCTGGATCGCTGTTGATTACTTGAGTTATACACCACCATAACTCGAAAACTAGTGGACGCATTTTCATGAAATTTTAACCAAACCATCGAAGAACTGATTCACCTTTGGGCGTGATCTGAATCCGGTTTCAGGATGATTTTGGATTTATTTATTTATTTATTTTTACATTTCGCGCGGAATGAGGCGGAAATCACCCAGAATGCGGCGGGAGTAAAAAAAAAATCTGAGCTCAAAATAATTGACAAACAGGCCACAAGGGGGCACCATAATTCTACACCATAGTCCACTATAACCCATATGAAGTAGAGACTGCACTAGCTTGGTGGAGGTCTGCACTCTATGAGTGCATTTTTAGTTATTTTTTTCATCTAAGCTATTCAAGGTCATTCCAGATCACCTGGATCACTTTTGGTCATTCTTCATCGTTCTAGACAATTCCAGACCTCTACACTCTGTCCTGTCACAGAGGGTCATTCTGGATTGTTGGCGATCATTCTTGATTTCTCCAAATCAATCTATTCAATGCCTTAATTATTCTAGTCTACCATGTCTTTATCACTGGATTACCACAGATCGTTCTGAATCTGTTCTAGATCATTCAAGGTATTTCTAGACAGGTATGGATCATCCTGGCTCACTGTAGTTCATCCCATGTGAAGTTGCATCACTCTAGATTGTCGTTAATACTTCTTGAGTGGTCTAGGTCATTCTAAATCATTGTAAATTATGCTAGGTCATGTTAGCCCACCTCGAGCTCACCTCGAGGTCACCAGGCTATTTCAGGCCATTTTAGATTACTCCGTGTGGCCTGAGCCAGGGCTCCGAGGTCAAAGGTGGCCATTATGTGCATCTCCATGCTGTACTAATACATTTTATTGTAATTCTGTAGATAAGGAAGTGTGGCCTCGTGGGCGGGGCTATGATGTGGGAGAGGTTGAGGTCAAAGGTCGGCTCCTGCAGGTTATTCCACCCAGCAGCTTCTGGAGATTCAGCATGGCTCTGCAGCATCCAGAGTACATCCGCTTTAACGTCACACACACGCACACTGCGCTGCTGGGCATCTATGGCAGGAGGAACACACCGCCCACACACACACAGGTATGTATACACACACACACATACACACACACACATACACACACACACACATTCTGGGAAGGACATGTGATTGCTCATACAGTAAAAGGCAGGGAGGTAAAGACACCAGTTCACGTAAATACACACACACACACACACACACTGCCAGAATTGGGTGTCTGGCTCAGAGTTCTGCATAATCTCCATATCGTTTTTTAATCCTGATAATTGGCACAATGTTCTGTGTTCCTAATGATTTGGCACCGGCCAAGTTCTACTCCTTAATTAAAGCTCGTTAGCAGCAATATCTTCCAGATGAACCATTCACATCGTTAAGGAAATTATAGACGTGCATAATTCAATTCTAAGCTCCACGCTGTGCTTTGCTTTTTCCGGGTACATATGTGTGTGTGTGTGTGTGTGTGTGTGTGTGTGTGTGTGGGTGGGTGTGTTTGTGTTTGTGTTTGTGTGTATGAGTGTGTGTGTGTGTTAGAGGGAGAGACTGTATACGTGGGCGGAGGCAAAGCAAGAGGAGCGGATAATTAGTGCCATGTTAATGAAGTGGGCTCTGAATCTGTGTGTGTGTGTGTGTGTGTGTGTGTGTGTGTGTGTGTGTGTGTGTGTGTGTGTGTGTGTAAGATAGAGATGTTATTCAATGCACCCACACCAAATGTGCATGTGTGTGCGTGTGTGTGTGTGTGTGTTGAATTTGAATGACCGCAGTGTGACCTA
>JAQMYF010000005.1:29502661-29529974 GCA_030014195.1 Neosilurus mollespiculum | reverse complement strand
AAGTAATTCTGAGGTAATGTTGAAGTAATTGTGGAATAATTCTGAGGAAGTTCTGAGGTAATGTTGAGGTAATTCTGAGGTAATGTTGAGGTAAGTGTGGGGTAATTCTGAAGTAATTCTGAGGTAATGTTGAAGTAATTGTGGAATAATTCTGAGGAAGTTCTGAGGTAATGTTGAGGTAATTCTGGGCTAATATTGAGTTAATTCTGAGTTAATGTTGAGGTAATTGTGGGGTAATTCTGAGGAACAGTAATTCTGAGGTGATTTTGAGGTAATTCTGAGGCAATTCCAAATCCCACCCGAGATCTCTGAGGTTGCTGGTCGACATTCAAGAATTGCAAGCGTCAGGGAACTGATGGAATCTAAGGGGAACAATTGGAATATTCCTTATCACTGTAGCTGCTCATTCTCCTGGTGGTCCTATTGGGAATAAACTCTGTCAGGATTCCCAGTGCATGTTTGCTGGCTTCTGTAACATGACTATAGAGGACCCTGAAGTGCTTCAGGCTAATTTCTATCCTTAAAGCCTTATATATGGGTATAAAGGCCTGTATTATAAACAGTGGATGTTTCTTTGACATGTTTGTAGGTTGCCATCAACGGGTGCTTGAGAGTCCTTGTCTCTTCGATATCTATATTGATTATGTAATGCTTAGCCAGTTTCCTGAGTCTGGGGCTGAGTAGACGTTGTAATACCAAATGAGGTCTCATCTCGCACACCCGGTACAGGAAGAGCACATGGCTTAACCAGAGCTGCAGAACTCTTGTATGTAGATGATGTTATTGTCTTCTCTGATCACATGAGTGAACTCCAGAAAATTCTTGAAATTTTCGATGCTTGTCGATTACTATGCATGTCCTACAAAAAACAGAGACTGTCACATTTAACGTTGATGAGCGTATTAAAGATCAGAAGAGTCTAGTGATTGTCAACCGAGTTGCATTAACGAATGTACGACAGTTTCGTTACCTAGGATACTAGGTAATACAAACACTGCCAAGTCGCCTGCATCTCTCCACCGAAGGATCTCTTGAGCGTTTCAGAAATGGAATGAGTTGAAGCATATTCTTATGGATTGTGATATATATCTCAATGCATGGATGAAGATCCAGGCTTGGGAACTCTCGATGGTAGAGATCCAAAAGATTAAAGTAATATGGAATGGATTCTTGAGAAAGATGATTGCTGATGGATATGCCCGAAAAAAAACTTACTACCTAAAAGCAAATGAAAAACTGCTTCCCTAGTTGAAGGACAACTGGACTGGGCATATAAGATCTCAAATAATTAACCAGATCACCAACTTCCATTTAGAACTTCGCCAGATCATCAACTCCCGTTCAGAACTTCGCCAGATCACCAACTCCCGTTCAGAACTTCGCCAGATCACCAACTCCCGTTCAGAACTGCACCAGAACACCAACTCCCATTCAGAACTTCGCCAGATCACCAACTCCTGTTCAGAACTTCGCCAGATCACCAACTCCCATTCAGAACTTCGCCAGATCACCAACTCCCGTTCAGAACTTCGCCAGATCACCAACTCCCGTTCAGAACTTCACCAGAACACCAACTCCCGTTCAGAACTTCACCAGATCACCAACTTCCATTCAGAACTTCACCAGATCACCAACTCCCGTTCAGAACTTCACTAGAACACCAACTCCCATTCAGACCTTCACCAGAACACCACCTCCCGTTCAGAACTTCGCCAGATCACCAACTCCCATTCAGAACTTCACCAGAACACCAACTCCTACTTTTAGTTAAATTGGAGATAAATGTAACATGAATCAAGTAATTTGATTATATTTCCCATAATTCTGAGCTCATGCTGATGTAACCTGGGTACTATTGTGGTAACGCAATTAATGCTGAGGTAAACGTGAGGTGATTCAGGCAATTCTGAGGTCATTCTGAGGTAACTTGGCTGATTGTAAAATTACTTCTGGGGTAGCTCTGGTCCTGCTGTGGTTCTTCTCAGGTAATTTTAGGTCAACTCTGAGGTAATGGAGGAACATAAATCTGACCTATTCTGGGGTAATTCTGAGGTAATTTAAATATACACTTGGTATTTTTTAGGTAATGTGGTGGTGGAGGTAATCCTGACAGTATTCCAATGTAACTCGAGTGATTTTGAGGTAATGCTGAGGTCATTTAGAGACGGTGTGTGTAATCCAGACATTTTTCAAGGTCATGCTGGTAATTCTATGAGGTAATTTGTAATTGGAGGTTGTACTGTAATGAGGTAAGACTTTAAAAACTGTGATGTGGTTTTAAAGCAGTTGTGTGTTGAATGTGTTTTCAGCCGCGTTTGTGTGATCAGAGGTCGTTTGTTTGCAACTGATGGAACTCCTCTGGTTGGTGTGAACATCACATTTCAACAGAAACCAGAATACGGTTTCACACTCAGCCGGCAAGACGGCAGGTAATACACACATACACACACACACACATGACACAAATAGGTAAATATAGTGTATTAGTTAAGTTCTATCAATGTGTGTGTGTGTTTGTGCATTTTTACTGTAGTTTCGACCTGATGGCTGTAGGGGGCGTATCTGTGACCCTGCTTTTCCAACGAGTACCTTTCCTCCCTCAATCTCGTTCCTTCTGGTTGCCGTGGAATCGCTTTGCTGTCATTGAGCGTGTGGTGATGTCACGGGTTGAAGCTCCTCCCCCAACATGTGAACATAAGAACCTGGTTGGCCCAAATCCTATAGTTCTTCCCGCTCCTCTCACGCAGTTTGCCGGACAGTGCGAGGAGAGAGGACCTGTCATACCTGAGCTACAGGTGAGCCACCACCCATATCATGCCACACCCATTCAACAGTCTGAGAGACATGTACGGTGGATGAACCACATAGGCAGATTTTAAAATGGTGTTTGGTGATGCGCTGAAAGAGACGTTTATTAAATATTAATGGAAGGAGTCTCCAGTGTCAGCGCTTTTGTAACAGTATATCAGTTCACAGTATAATCGATTTTCTTTCATCGTTTTGTTTGTATATGTCTGTGAGAAGGAGCAGTTGCTATAGAAACCATACAGTATCAGAATGCTTTATTGTGAACCTATGAGCCGGCGTTCCAGCCATAACACCTTCTGACCAATCAGAATCCAGAATTCTGTGCAAGTATATAAAGGTAGGTGGTGTAATAATTGTCGACTTCCTGTTTGGATGGTTTCGTGTCTCTGTAGGTGGTTCAGGAGGATATAGAGATGGCAGGAAGTTTTGTGAAGTTGAGTTACGTGTCGTCGCGTGCTCTGGGTTACCTGTCTGTCCTGCGTGTGCTCCTGACCCCGCCCATCATCCCAGTGGGGCTGCTGAAGGTCCATGTGTCCGTGTGTGTGGAGGGAACGCTCATCTCCAAATCGTTTGCCGCCGAACCCAATCTCAGCTACGTATACAGCTGGAACAAGACAGATGTGTACGGACAGCTGGTCAGCGGTCTTACACACGCACTCGGTCAGTGTGTGTGTGTGTGTGTGTGTGTGTGTGTGTGTGTGAGTGCGTGTGATTATCTTCCTCTGTGTTTTTATCTGTTAGTGTGCCTTTCTTAATCTAGTTCTGTGTGTGTGTGTGTGTGTGTGTGTGTGTGTGTAGTCTCTGTAGGGTACGAGTATGAGGCATGTTCGGACCTCATTCTGTGGGAGGAGCGTGTAGTGGAGATGCAGGGCGCCGAGCTGATCTCATCACAGCTGGGTGGCTGGACACTCGACAAACATCACACTCTGCATGTGGAGAGTGGTGAGACACACACACACACACAAACGCACACACACACACACACACACACACACACATAAGTGAAACTTGTCTTCCTCTTCACAGGAATCCTGTACAAAGGCGACGGGGAAAACATGTTCATTTCCCATCAGCCCCTGCTTATCTCTACGGTGATGGGGACGGGCGCGGTGCGTCCACTCGCCTGCCCGAGCTGTAACGGCCCGGCAGCCAGTCAGAAGCTGTTCTCTCCGGTGGCGTTAGCATGCGGATCGGACGGGAGCATTTATGTCGGAGATTTCAACTTCATCCGCAGAATCTTACCGAACGGAGTCAGCACCAATCTGTTCGAGCTCAGGTCGGTCGCCATGGCAACCATTCCTTCCCTCACTCCCTCCCTCTCTGTCTCACACCCTCACTTCAGTCTGTTCTGATTTGTTTGTTTATTCGCTTGTTTGTTTCTCTTTCATCTTTGCAGGAACCGAGATGTCAGACACAGGTACGTCTCACACACACACACACACACACACACACACACACACCCTAAATGACACCGGACCTTAATGAAACCCTTTATCTCTTCCTTACCTCACTCTCTCTCTCTCTTTTTCTTTCTCTTTCGTTTTCTTTCTTTGAATCCCTCTTTCCCTCTCTCAGTGGAGGTTCTGTCCATCAGTACTATCTGGCGGTGGATCCCGTAAGCGACTCTCTCTACATTTCAGACACGGTGGGTCTGAAGCTGCTCCGTCTCATTTCCGTGAGTGAAGTACGCGATGTAGGGCGCAACGCGGAGGTGGTGGCAGGAACCGGAGAGAAGTGCACTCACTTCAGCCTGAAAGAGTGTGGAGAAGGAGGCAAAGCCGTGTATGCCTCACTCACTGCTCCGAAAGGTACACACTCACACTCACACACACACACACACATACACAATCACACTGATTGATCTGAGTTTCAGAAATGACAGTGAGGGATATAAAGGGAAAAGAAAGAGAGATGTGGAGGATAGAGGGAGAAAGAAAGACAGAGAACTGAGTGGAAAAGAAAGAAGGAGAGCTCCAGAGAAGCACGGGATTAAGAAAGGAGGAAGAGAATGACTTTAAAAAAGAGAATAGAAAAATGGAATGCAGCAGCACAAAGAGAAGAAAGGAGGAGAGTAAAAGGGAAAAAAGAGGAGTAAAGGGGATTAAAGGGAAAAGTGAAATGAGAGGAAGAGAGGAAAAGTAAAGCGAAATGGAGAGATGAAAGAAAATGAAAAGAGAAAAAAAGAAGGTTGTTAAAGAGGGATAAATAAAAGAGATGATAAAATAGATCAAGGATACTGGGGGAAAAAAAAGAGGGATGGATAAATATGCCAAGGAAAAAGAGAAGAGAGAGGAGGAGAAAGAGAAATAAATAGCAGTGTGACCGGTGAAGAGGAACAGAGTGAGAGAAGGAGAGAGAGAGAGAGAGAGATGATGGAAAGATGACACTTTTCTGCCAAATCAGATGAAACACCATTAGGCTCCACCCCCTCATCACTCACCCTTCCTCCCCGTCAATCATACTGACAGACAGCTGACGGGCTTTCGCAATTTTGATCTTTCCTTCAGACTCCAGAGAGCAGCCTGTGTGTATGTGTGTGTGTGTTTGTTAGAAGATAAATGCTCACACTTACCTAATTAATCACCTGGACTAACGAGGCTCTGGGTGAGCTTTAAGATTAACGAGGCTGAATCAAATCACAACACACACACACACACACACACAGACTTTATTCACTATAAACTCATCAACCCAATTTCCACCCACATTCTAACACCTCAGTGCATTATGGGCATTCTAAGCCCCAGAAGAAATTAAAGGGCCCTAGGTGCACTCAGGGGACAGGGCACTGAGCTACTGTAACAGTGTATTTAAACACAGCCTGCACACAGACAGGTTCGTGTCTAACGCATGATGCGTGTCTGTTTATTTTACACAGAAATATTCATTTGCATAAAGATGACACCATTATCACTCTGCTCTGCTGCGCTGCCTCATACAGTAGGTTCCAGAAAAAAATATATACATTCCTATCAAAACAAAAAAGGGTTCGGAGAAGCTGATCATCAGTCAGACAAATTAACAGACACATATTAACAGCTTGACAGACGGAGACATAGTAACAGACAGATTATCACACACATTATGAGAAAGACAGATTAATAGACATAAATTAACAGACATAAAGTCCAACAGACAGGTAGGAGAAATTGACTGACAGATTGCTGGATAGAGAATTACCAAACAGATGAAGAGAGAGATAGATTAATAGACAAAATGACAGATAAACAAATTGACAGATAGATTAACAGAGGGATTACTAAACAGATTGACAGACAGGTAAATAAACAAACATAATAACAGATAGATTAGGAGATGGATTAGAGAGAAGATTAACAGAGAGATTACCAGAATAACAGACATGCAGATTAACAGCCATATTAACATTCTGGGGTCGGCAAGTCCTTTACAGGGATATAACAACTTTAAACATCTAATGTTTTTCCCCCTAAAAAAATCAACCCAGAATACCATCCTGATAAACAGACAGGGAAATTGACAGACAGAATAACACACTGAGAAAAGAAAAATTGACAGACATACAAAATAACAGACTGTGCTACTTACAGATCAACATATGGATTAAGAGATGGAAAAATTGACAGACAGATCAACTGACAGAGAGATTACCAGACAGACTGGCAGACAGACTAACAGATGAAAATTTCCAGACAGATTAACAGACAAATATAATAACAGATATACTAACAGACAGATATAATAACAGATATAATAACAGACAGGTTAACAGACATATAATAACAGACAGATATAATAACAGATATAATAACAAGTATAATAACAGACAGATTAACAAACATATAATAACAGATATAATAACAGACAGATTAACAGACATATATAATAACAGAGATATTAACAGGCATATATAATACCAGATATAATAACAGACAGATTAACAGACATATATAATACTAGATATAATAACAGATATAATAGGACAGATTAACAGACATATATAATAACAGACAGATTAACAGACATATATAATAACAGACAGATATAATAACAGACATAATAACAGACATATACAATAACAGACATATATAATAACAGACATATATAATAACAGATATAATAACAGACAGATTAACAGACATATATAATAACAGACAGATTAACAGACATATATAATATCAGACAGATTAACAGACATATATAATAACAGACATATAATAACAGATATAATAACAGACAGATTAACAGACATATATAATAACAGACAGATATGATAATAGATATAATAACAAATATAATAGACAGATTAACAGACAGATATAATAACAGACAGATATAATAACATATATAATAACAAATATAATAACAGACATATATAATAACAGACATATGATAACAGACAGATATAATAACTGATATAATAACAGAGATTAACAGACATATATAATAACAGACAGATATAATAACAGATATAATAACAGACAGATTAACAGACATATATAATAACAGACAGATGCAATAACAGATATAACAGAGATTAACAGACATATAATAACAGACAGATACAATAACAATTATTATAACAGACAGATTAACAGACATATATAATAACAAAAAGATTAACAGACATATATAATAACAAATATTATAACAGACAGATTAACAGACACGTATAATAACAGACATATATAATAACAGACATATATAATAGCAGATATAACAGAGAGATCAACAGACATATATAATAACAGATATAATAACAGACAGATATAATAAAAGACAGATATAATAACAGATATAACAGAGATTAACAGACATATAATAACAGACAGATACAATAACAGTTATTATAACAGACAGATTAACAGACATATATAATAACAGAAAGATTAACAGACATATATAATAACAAATATTATAACAGACAGATTAACAGACACGTATAATAACAGACATATAATAACAGACATATATATAATAGCAGATATAACAGAGAGATCAACAGACATATATAATTACAGACATATATAATAACAGACAGATATAATAACAGATATAAAAGAGAGAATAACAGACATATATAATAACAGAAATCAGAAATCTCACCAACCATATAAACATCTACAGATAGAGTTTTTACACAGAGATTAACAGACACATTAACAGACAGATTACCATAAAGTAAATAAATACTGTATATAAAGGCCAACCTGCTAAATGAAATAATATAATTATTAATTAACAAAATAGCTTAAGATATTTCATAAAAAACATTTGATTAAACAAATAATATTTGATTTCCTATTATAAAATATAAAAATGCTGATGCTCTCATTACATTTCTTTAAAAATAGAAATAGTTTTATTCAGTCGCAAGATAAAGTTCTTCTCATTTTAATCTTTTGTTTTTTTAAGTGTAAAACTTTGTTAAACCTGGGAATAAATGCAATAATCTTTTGCCTGCTTTCTTTTCATTTTAAACAGATTTACTCTCAGGAGATTATTTGTTACTGTTGGAGTGAAAAAGTCGCAGCAAAATAAAAACTAATATATCAAATGGAATGAAAGTGATGTAATAATAATATAATATTTATATAATAATGACTTAATAATGCTATAGTCATATGATAATATTATAATAATGATATAATATTATAATAACAATAAAAATTATAGTGTAATATAATAATATAATAACCTGCGATGATCTGGTGAGCTGTTCAGAGTGTACCCCAGAGTCGGCTGAGATAGGCACCAGCCTCCCTGCGACCCTAATTAGGATTAAACGACTTGGAAAATGAATGAAAGAATAATATAATAATAATAATAATAATTATGATGATAGTGATTATGATTATGATAGTATCTTGTCTCTGTCTTACTCATCAGTGTCTTTAATAATTATTAAAAATGAACCTGTGGACTGTTTGTGAATGAAAGAGACCAACCACTGTGGGTCATGTGACATAAAAAAGGAAAAAGAAAACAAGCAATAATAATAAGAAGAAACCCACTGAAGCCTTTTCTCGTGACGAGGTGAGCGGTGTTCACATCATCGTGTACTTTTTCTGGGTTTCTGGGTCAGTCCAGTTCCCTCCGTAACCCTGGCGATTTCTGGTGTGCTTCTTTTTTTTTCTTTTACAAAGCAAAAAAACCCACTTTTATTTTAAATTGGAAAATATGGTGGTGGCCCGGTGGTAGGGAGCTGGATAACTGATCTGAAGGTCGGGGGTTCAAGCCCCACTATCACCGGGTTGTCACTGCTGTCCCCCCAGTGCAGATAACTGGGTTATCAAATGCAGGCCGTGTCTCTCACTGTCTGTGGTGAGATGGATGTAAAAGAACCAGTGCTAATTTTCGTAAAGAGGAGCTGCATCGCCGTCAGCGTGTTTCTGCCCTGCGATGGCCTGGCGAGCTGTTCAGGGTGTACTCTGCCCTCGCCCAGAGTTGACTGAGATGGGCGCCAGCCTCCCTGCGACCCTCATTAGGATTAAGCGCTTCAGAAAATGAATGAATGGAATATATCATGAATACGTGTGTGTGTGTGTGAGTGTGTGTGTGAGTCTAGTCCTCCTCCAAAATTCTCTGCTCTAATTTTTACACTTTATTTTATCTCTCCACACACACACACACACACACACGCTGTCAATAAGCTTGTTTACACATATCACATTGTTAGTGCTAATTAGGTGGAATATCACTGACTTAATGAGACTAACGACCTTAATTATTTGTGCTGAAGAACAGATGTAACACCCTGTCCTGTCCTTCACATGCCTCAGAACAATGGAAAGTGAGATGGAAAGAGAGAGAGAGAGAGAGAGAGAGAGAGAGAGAGAGAGAGAGACCTCTGTTTTTGGACTCATGAAGGGCAAAACACTTGTACCAATTAAAGTTGATCAGATGTTCAATGGTGCTTATCTAGTGTACGCACGTGAGAGGGAGAGTGTGTGTGTGTGTGTGAGAGAGAGAGAGAGAGAGAGAGAGAGAGAGAGAGAGGGGACCCTGTGTGAGGACAAAATGTCCTCATAATGATAAGAATACATGACAGGTTTGACTTGTCCCCAGAGAAAAGGTCCAAGAAAGATAGAGTCGGTGAAGGTGAAGGTTTAGCGTTTGATTGACAGGTTGCATTATTTGGCTGCAGGAGACCAGGACGAAATCAGTACAAATGTGTGGGGGGGTGTATGTCAGGAAAAGCTGAGAAATGTGTCTCTTACACACACACACACACACACACACACACACACATACACACTCAGCGTTAAGCCACTTCCATCAACACTGCTTGGCAGTCTGGGTTATTTATTGAGTGCTGCAATAAAGATTTACACACACACACACACACACACACACACACACACACACACACACACACACACACACAGGCTAGCATGAAAACAATGTCCCCAACAGGACCCCTTTATGTTAAAGTCACAGAATTGTGTTTTGCGTGTTCCAGGCATCGCGGTGGATAAACGTGGCTTCGTGTTCTTTGTGGACGGGATGGCGGTGCGGAAGCTGGAGAACGGCATCATCACCACGGTGATCGGGTTGAACTCTGTCATTGCTACTGAACCAGTCAGCTGTGACACGTACATGGATGTCAGTCAGGTAGGGTACACAACACACACACACACACACACACACACTCACATTCACACACACTCACACACAGTGGGACGTTACAAATTGCTGACTCTCCATGTTTCGGTTTTTGGCCTGCAGCAACTTCTTTCTTTAATTCTCTCATTTTCCCTCTATTTCACTCACACACACACACACACACACACACACACACACACACACACACAACTACCCACAGTTCACGCAGTGCAGTAAGTGTGTGAGTGAGAATCACACAGTGAGGCAAGAGGCCCGGGAGATGAGGCACCGCAGGCCATTGGCTGACAAAGATGGCTCATTTGCATAATCTTCAGCATGACTGAGATAGTGAGCATTTTATTCTGAATGCTGTCCTACACTGAGGGCACCGCACACTCTCACACCCTCACACACACGTGTGTGTGTGTGTGTGTGTGTAATCGAGTGGTTTTTAAATGGACCACTAGTGATTTTAAGCTTCATAAATAATTTCTGCACTGTGCTCCGTCTCTCCCCCACTTTACACTGTATGGTGGATATAGTGTGATACCTGGAGGGCAGCTTTAGCTTATTTTATACCTTTAAGGCAGCTTAGTTTTATTCCTGTAGTACAGGTTTAGCTTGTTGTACACCTGTCGGGCAGGTTAAGCTAGTTATCCATATTTGGGGCAGGTTTCGGTAGTCGTCTACCTGTCAGACACGTGTAGCTATGATATGATGCCTGTAGCGCAGCTTTTCTGTTACTTTTGTGCCTGCAGGTGTTGTGAGTTTTTAAAGTGTGTGTGTGTCCATCCTCAGGTGCGTCTCGACCAGCCCACAGACCTGGCAGTGAATCCTCTAGACAATTCCCTCTATGTTCTAGACAACAATGTGGTTCTGCAGATCACAGAGGCAGGGCTTGTCAGAATTGTTGCTGGGAGACCGGACCACTGCCCAAGCCCAGCTGCATCAGATCCAATCAGTTCGTCTTTACGTGCTGCCCTTGAAAACAGTAAAGCCATCGCCGTGAGCCATCAGGGGACGCTCTACATCAGTCAGACGGACGGCAGGAAAGTCAACCGTATCCAGGAAGTGAACACCAACGGAGAGATCTCGGTCATCAGCGGGGCAATCAGTGAGTGTGACTGTAAGATCGATCCTGACTGCGAGTGCTTCTCTGGTGAGTGTAACACCTCTGTGGCAGGTTTGGCGGGTGTTATTTATTTTTTAACCCCTCCCCCTCCCTCTCTCTCTCTCTGTAGGCGATGGTGGTTATGCTCATGATGCGAGGTTAAAGTCTCCATCATCTCTGGCCGTGTCTCCTAACGGAACCCTGTTCGTGGCCGACACGGGGAACCTCCGAGTCCGTGCGATCACACCGTCTCGCCCTCGCCTCTCCTCCTCTTCTTCCTCTTCCTCCACTCACCTATTCGAGATTCCGTCTGTCTCTCAGCAGGAACTCTACGTTTTTGCGGCTAACGGTTCGCACCTGCACACGCGCTCCCTCGTTACCGGGCACTTCCTGTACAACTTTAGTTACGCAGGGGCGGGGCTGCTCAATTCTGTTACGGCCTCCGCCCCCGACGGGGGAGTGGTCACTGTAAGGCGGGACTCCAACGGTGCGCCGCTCTGGTTGGTTGTTCCTGGTGGGCGGGTCTACTGGCTGACCATTAGCAGTGTGGGAACCCTGAGGAGAGTCTCCGCCCTGGCACATGAGCTGGCTCTGCTCAGTTACCATGGCAACACAGGACTGCTGGCAACCAAGAGTGATGAAAATGCCTGGACCACCGTTTACGAGTGAGGGATCCATCCATCCATCCATCCATCCATCCATCTATCCCCTGTTTTCTCTCTCTCTCTCTCTCTCTCTCTCTCTCTCTCTCTCTCGCTTTCTATCTGCTTTCTCTCTTTCTGTTATTTTTTTCTCTTTGTGTGTAAATGAATCAAGTCACAGTAAGGGGTGTGTGTGTGTGTGTGTGTGTGTGTGTGTGTGTGTGTGTGTGTGCGTGTTTGCGTGTGCATTTTCATGGCTGAGGCGAATTCCGCTTCTGAATCCAGTGTGAAAATGTCAGGAGCTCTCTCACTCTCTCGCTCTCTCTCTCTCTCTCTCTCTCTCTCTCTTTTGATTGGCTCAGTGACCTTTCGTACACTATTCACACACTCTCACGCACTTTCACACACTCTCTCTTACACACACACACACACACACTTGCTGCATTGAGTGTCTATGGAGAGAGTTACTCCCTGTAACACCACACTGCTCTCTAGTGGTGGAAAACATTTTAAGCGGTGGATCCTTCCTACTGTACATGTATAAAGGGTAAATGAGTGGCACTGACCAGTGGGTGTGTCTTTGCGTGGGACAGGTGGGCGTGTCTTGTAGTGGACAAATGGGCCAGTAGCATGGATTCCCATGTATTTTTTATTACGTAGTCTCCTCTGTGTGACAAATCATTGGGAGAAAGGTCAGCGCTGCGCAGTCGATTTAAAAAAAGCCTCCTTGTTTTTAATTTACTCTGATGATGTATGGTGATGCTTTGGGCGAGTAAACACTTGCCATTGAGATAAATGACTGAGTTTTCTCTCCTGCATTTTTTTTCTGAGCGTTGCGAATGAAAGCAAACACGATTCGCTACTTCACACAGGTACGACGTCGACGGTCACCTGATCAACGTCACCTTGCCGACAGGAGAGGTCAGCGGTTACCATGGCACCATGGAGAGGTCGGTAAAGGTGGAGTGCACTTCAAACCGAGGGCACTTTTTCACCATCACTAACCACTCCGAGGACAGCACGGCATACACTCTGCGACAAGGTGTGTGTGTGTGTGTGAATCATTTGTAAAATCATTACTAGATGGTTCTACAGGACACTATGTGTAGCTAAACATGTATTGTATTTCCATGAAAATGGGCGGAGCTTGTCGGTAGCGAAGAGAACCTGTGTTCTCACTCCGCAGGTCACGCGATGAGTGTATACCGTGTGAGCGGTGACGGCTCTCTGTCCGCGACCTACTCCAGCGGAATGGACGTTAGCCTTAGCACGGAGCCTAACATGGGAGCGGGGCCATTGCCAGGGTTGTTACCGGGGGCGGTCCACCCGACGGTGGGCAGGTGCAACATCACACTTCCAGGAGAACAAAGCTCGAGCGTGATCGAGTGGCGACAGAGGCGAGAGCAGAGCCGAGGGAACTACAGTGTGTACGAGCGGAGGCTGCGGGTAAAACACACACACGCACGCACGTGACATGGTTCATATTTTTATACATTATATAAATTATGCTTTCGACTGAGGTAGCTGCCCAAATTATTAATTTAAAATAGTTGAGTAAATCATTTGAGTTAAATGAATTGACTCAGTGATTCAGTGAATATAATATTTTACTCATTAACCCTTATTTATTTATTGATTGATTGATTGATTGATTGATTGATTGATTGATTGATTGATTAATTGTCTAAGCGATATTTGCAATGACGTGTTTCTCCAGAACTCATCTGATTATGACTCAGTGAATCATTTTAGTCAATAAATAGATTCATTCTTTGTCTGAAATGCGAGTCAGCATTTAAATCAAGAAATATTTCGATTTTTTTATATTTAAGTATAAGTTTTACACATGGATACTTTGTTCTGTGAATTGTGAGTCATTTTCGAAACATTAAACTTGCATCCTGCCTCCTGACACGGCTTTTTTCAGTGAATCATTTATAAAAACACTGCTTTGTTCAGTGAATCATTTATAAAAACACGGCTTTGTTCTGTGAATCATTTAAAAAACACTGCTTTGTTCAGTGAATCATTTATAAAAACACTGCTTTGTTCAGTGAATCATTTATAAAAACACGGCTTTGTTCAGTGTATCATTTATAAAAACACTGCTTTGTTCAGTGAATCATTTATAAAAACACGGCTTTTTTCAGTGAATCATTTATAAAAACACGGCTTTTTTCAGTGAATCATTTATAAAAACATGGCTTTGTTCAGTGAATCATTTATAAAAACACTGCTTTGTTCAGTGAATCATTTATAAAAACACGGCTTTGTTCTGTGAATCATTTAAAAAACACTGCTTTGTTCAGTGAATCATTTATAAAAACACTGCTTTGTTCAGTGAATCATTTATAAAAACACGGCTTTGTTCAGTGTATCATTTATAAAAACACTGCTTTGTTCAGTGAATCATTTGATTCACTGAGTCATTTGAGTCCTGTTCGAGCTCATCCCAGTGTTTCAGTATGTAATATTTCTTTGTGTGTATGTATCAGGCCCACAACAGGAATGTTCTCTCGATCGACTACAACCAGGCGACTCGTGTAGGGAAGATTTACGACGATCATCGCAAGTTCACGCTGCGTGTTCAGTACGACGAGCAGGGACTCCCGGTGCTCTGGACTCCCAGCAAATACAGCGAGGTGAAAGTGAGTTACACCGCCACGGGCCTCGTCTCCATCATCCAGAGAGGGAACTGGAGCGAACGCAGGGACTACGACAACGGCAGGCTCGTCAGCCGCACCTGGGCCAACGGCAACACCTGGAGTTACACCTTCATGGACAAGGTACGTGTTTACATCACCGATATGTCCTGATATTAATCCTGCTTAATATTTTATTATAGATATATATCAAAAAAATTACTCTTATGGCTTAAAATCAGATTTTTAAATAAAAATGAATAAAATTTACTTCATTTTATTATTTGTTGTAAATATTTCTATTTCTAAAAATCTGATTTTGCTGTACAATCTTAAATTTTTTTAAAGGTGTCCTAAACACTTACCTTAAAAATTCCTAGTTTTTAAAATTCTCAAGTAAAAAAATCTTAATTTTAAGAATTGTAAATACTTGTAAAATTACTAATTTAAAAATAACATTCTAAATAATTAGTATAAAAATTAAATTTTAAGTATTGTGAACACTGAATTTTTTATTGAATTATATACATTTTTTTACAAAATTCCAAGTTTAATTTATTATTATTATCTATTTTAATAAAATAAAATTTAAAAAGCCATATTTTTATTATTATTATTTTTAATAATAATATTTATTATTATTATTTGCAATTACACAATTTTTAAAAATCCCAAATTTAAAGAATTGTTGAAAATATCCATATTTTAAAAGCCTAATTGATTTTTTTAAAATACCAATAAAACCTCTCAAAATTTACAATCTTTTTAAATCTCATTTTAAAATTCGTAGTAATTACTCAATAAACTACCAAACCAGAGTTTAAACATGTTTTTATTTATTAAATGTACAGAAAGCAACTCAGAACTTTTAAATGAATTTTAAATAAAAAATGTAAAAAAGATGTAACTATTTTGCTTTAATCCGGTGTGAGATAATGGACTTTTTTCCAGTGTATTTTCTTCTATTTCTCTTTTATTTTGTTTTTGCTTGATTTTCACTCATCTTTTTCTCATTCAGTCCATCCAGCTGTTGCTTCAGAGTCAGCGTCGCTACACGTTCGAGTTCGATCAGATGGACCACCTCCTTTCCGTCACTTTGCCCAGCATGGTGAAACACAGCCTGCAGACTGCGCTCTCTATCGGCTACTACCGCAACACCTACACACCCCCTGATGGCTCCACCCACTCCATCGTTCAGGATCACGCCCACGATGGCCGACTCCTGCAGACGCTGTATCTCGGGTCGGGGAGGCGTGTCGTGTACAGATACGGTCGAGCAGCGCGGCTCAGTGAGGTCCTTTACGATTCCACGGTGGTTAGCTTCACCTACGACGAGGCGTCGGGGGCATTAAAGACCATCCACCTGATGCAGGAAGGCTTCGTGTGTACCATACGATACAGGCAGACAGGTGAGCGCAAAGTATTATTCCAATGTATGCAGATTTATCAGTATTTAATAACAATCTACAAAAAATGCGTAGCGTAATAAAAAAATTAGCTAAAAGGTTTTTATTAAACACGACACATGAACAGCGTGAAACTTAGGCCAACCCGAGTGCACATGCGCAGCAGTTTGTAAAGAAGCGGGTGAAACATCATGTGTCATAGAGGGGGGACATGCTTGCTTACACCCCTCTCCGGCTGGTGGGGGTCATACGTGATAGAGATGGAATTGGCCACGACTAATTAAAATTAAATACCATTAACTGCGTATATATTTCAGAATGTATGTAATTAGAGCGAGAAGGTTCCTGCTAGTATTTCACCGTTTCACCGTTCACGCAAGCTAGCTGCCATTGCTAGTTTTTAACCACATTCGTGATTTTTATCAGTGAAAAATAATTAAAGTTTACATAAAATAAAGAGATTAAGGGAACAGAAATGCACCTAATGAGAATTAGAAGCTTCCAGAAAATTCCACAAATCACTTATGCTAGCTGGAGCTGCTAGCGTCGGTTTATTTTAGCCACATTAGCATTTTGAGGGTGTAATATTCCTTGGTGCCGCGCGTTCCTTCATATCCCCGTGTGTCTGAGACGAGCACTGATTTAGGAGACACATAACTTTTCATTAGTGTGTAAAACAGAAAATCTGTTCCTGGATCCCGCGTGCTGATATTAGCAACATCGACGAGTAGCAAAGCGACAGATGACGAATCATCAAAATTGCTAATGAGAGTAATAATTTCTTTATTTTCCCCATTTCATGCAAGTTTGAATTTGAGCTGGTAATACACAACATGGAGCGGCAGCTGGAAAACACCGTTTGCTGAGGTGGACAAACCGTCGTAGGAATTATTCATGCTAGCTGGTTACATAGCCATAGATTTTGTTAACTGTTAGCACTTTTAACTGGAGGTAATATCCCTTTACGCTGTCAGGACAAGACGCTTCGTCACGCGCAGCGTTTTATAATATAGAGGGAATAGCGTTACCGTTACGTTGTGCAAGCTCAGTGCTAATCTCTGAAACTGGCATTAGCCATGTTTTTTTGATCTAATCCCGCCCTCTGTTTCGTATTTTCTTCTCTGCAGGTCCGCTGGTGGGAAGGCAGATCTACCGTTTTAGCGAGGAGGGTTTGGTGAACGCACGCTTCGACTACAGCTACAACAACTTCCGCGTCACTAGCATGCAGGCTATGATCAATGAGACGCCGCTTCCCATCGACCTCTACCGCTACGTGGACGTGTCGGGACGTATCGAGCAGTTCGGCAAGTTCAGCGTGATCAGCTACGACCTGAATCAAGTGATCACCACGCACGCTATGAAACACACCAAGATCTACAACGCTAACGGACAGCTCATCGAGGTCCAGTACGAGATCCTGAAGTCCATAGCCTTCTGGATGACTCTGCAGTACGATGGCGCCGGACGCGTCAGTGCATGTGATGTCCGTGTGGGCGTTGACGCTAACATTACGCGGCATGCTTATCGATATGACGCGGACAGCCAGCTAGCATCGGTTTTAGTTGACGACCGTCCCATGTGGCGCTACGGCTATGACCTGAATGGAAACATAAACCTGCTGAGTCACGGGGATGTCAACGTTAACGGACGGCTAACGCCGATACGCTATGATCTCAGAGATCGCATCACGCGCCTCGGAGATGTCCAGTACCGCGTAGATGAAGACGGATTCCTGCGATCGCGTGGCACTCTTGTGTTCCGTTACAGCGCTAACGGCCACCTGCAGGGGGCGTTGGATAGGCAAACAGGCCGCCACGTTTCGTATCGATACGATGGGCTCGGAAGACGCGTGTTCACCCAAACAAGCGACGGGACGCGGATTCAGTTTTTCTATGCTGATCTGACCGAACCCACGCGTGTCACTCATCTTTACGATCACGGCGCTTCGGCGATTACATCACTCTACTATGATCTGCAGGGTCACCTGATTGCCATGGAGATGAGCAGCGGCGAGGAGTTCTACCTGGCGTGCGACGTGGCAGGAACGCCACTCACCGTCTTCAGTAGCCGTGGCACCGTGATCAAAGAGATTCGCTACACGCCGTACGGAGACATCTACCGGGACTCGAACCCCGCCTTCATGCTGCCGTTCGGGTTCCACGGAGGGCTCTATGACCCCCTTACGCGGCTCGTCCGAATCGGGCACCGTGACTATGACACAGTCGCTGGGAGATGGACAACACCCAATCATGACCTGTGGGCGGAGATGAGCGAAGATCCCAAACCGTTCAACCTGTACACGTTCAAGAACAACAATCCGCTGGGCAGCGTGCAAGATGTCACCAAGTTCACCACAGGTGAGGGGTGAAGGGGGCAAATCCCTGTTTCCTAATACCCCGTCGCTGTTCTTCAGGGGTATCTTTAGGAGTTCTCTGCTGGTTGCCATGGTTTCCACGTTAGCTAGTTAGTCTGTTTTTACTTTTTTACGTTCTGTTAGCTTTACTTCTAAATTTAAATGAAAGTGTGTGTGTGTGTGTGTGTGTGTGTGTGCAGATGTCAGCAGCTGGCTGCAGCTGTTTGGCTTCCAGCTCCATAACGTTGTTCCCGGCTTTCCCACGTTGCCCGTGGAGAAAACCCAACACACTTACGAGATGATGAACACACAGGCACGAACACACAGCTGGGAACCAAGCAAGGTATGATGGGAAATATGCACATGAGTAGAAAACAATGTGAGAGAATTATACATTATATTTTTAATACGCCCCCCTCTCTCTCCAGGTTGTCCTGGGGGTTCAGTGTGAGCTTCAGAGGCGTCTCCGGAGCTTCATCTCATTGGATCGCCTTCCCATGAGCTCAGCCAATGGGAAGCCAGGAAGCAGGCATAAGCTCCGCCCTCGCTTCTCTGCCCTCTCTTCCATCTTTGGTAAAGGTGTGAAGTTTGCTGTCCATGAAGGTGTCGTTGCAACCGAGATAGTGGGAGTGGCTAGTGAGGATGGCCGTCGCGTGTCCTCGCTCCTGAAAGGTGCCGTCTACTTGAGCGATCTCCACTTCACCGTCGCTGGCCGCGACACGCACTACTTCTGCAAGGCCAGCTCACTCGAGGCAGACCTGGCCGTGGTTGGAGTCGGGGGCGGAGCCAGAGTGCTGGAAAATGGCGTTAATGTATCGGTCTCACAAATGAGCGCAGTGATGGGTGGAGAAACGCGGCGGTTTGCGGAAATCGTCCTCCAGCAGGGGGCGCTGAGCCTGCACGTGAGGTACGGAGCAACGCCGGATGAGGAACGGGTAAGGGTGATCGAGTCGGCACGAGCGAGGGCTGTGCGAGGGGCGTGGCTAATGGAGCAGAGACGGGTGCGGGAGGGAGAAGGCGGAGTCAAAGCATGGACGGAGAAAGAGAAGGAGGAGCTTCTTTCAGAGGGTCGTGTCACCGGTTACGACGGGTTTTACATCCTTCCTGTCGAACAGCATCCGGAACTCGCTGATAGTCCGTTTAACGTACAGCTAATCAGACAGACTGATGCCGGGCGTAGGTAACACACACACACACACACACACACACACACACACCTTCACACAAACACCAGTTTCCAGGATGTTGCCAAGACAAAATCCAGAAAGACGTCGTTGACTCTGGAATGTGATCACATGATGTAAAATTACGTTATTTAAGGAAGTGCCCAGTTTGCAAGCTTTACATTGATTCTTTTTGTGTTAATGTTTTAATTGTGACGCAAAAAGCCTTCTGTTTTCACCCAAAAGGCGTCTGATTTTTGTTAATCTTCACGGTGAAAAGACAAGAAAACGGCCCTTGTCGATTTTCGGAACATCCAGCGGACTTTTTCCGTGAGTGACGAGTGCTACTTTACATACAGTCGAGCTCGGAGGGTTAAATGCTGATCGATCTTTACGGAAATTCAGATAAAAATTCAACGAAGAGAACTAAAACTTCAGCCCGCGTTTCGGAAAACAAGAGGATGATCTCCGGAGAGAAAAAAAAAACAACATTATCTTTTAACTTTCTTGGATTCAAACGCCTTTTAACGGACACCTCGGACTGGAACCGTCACCTATCACGCATCACGCATCCTGCACGGCCCGGCGGCATTCCCTCACTCCAGTGGCCTTCTAGAATCACCCGTTTATCTTCAGTGAATCTTCAGTTTCAACAGCGTTCCGGATTCATGCACTTAATCGGCGTTCCGGAATCATGTACTTAAAAGGAATTACAAAATCGTAGAGTTGCCTCACAATCTGGGATCTCTTGGGGGGAGGGGTTTGTCTGGGGGTGGTGTTTGTTTTAGGTTTTGTTTTTTAATTTAACTGAGGAGTCTGATGTTTAAATTGCACCCCAGGATGTTTTGTTTTTTATTTAGTAAACGTCATTCCGCAGATTTTTAGTTTAAGTGGAATTCCAGAATCTGCTCTTTAAATGGCATTCCGGAATCCTGTTTTCATCTTTTCTTCTGTTTGAATGGAGGATAAAATCACTTTTAATACCCCTGTGGTACAGTATGCTTTTGTGAGTTTCCAAAATGAGCAACGTTCCACAGAATTCCTTTTAATCGTCACTCTGGAATTACATCCGGAATCTCAAGCTTAAGTGGGGTTTCTCAAACGTCCTGTTCAAACGGCTTCCAGGACTCGAGTCGCTTGAATTTGTAAGGAATACTGGTGCGTTCGGTTACGGAAGCCCTTAGTTAAAACTTCCAGCGGAAATTCGGAAAAGCAGAATTCCGGAATGTTTGGTTCTCATGTTCTGTTAAAGTGCTGAAGGGTTCTGTTTAAAGGGAATTTCCAGTTCCCGCAAGAAAATGGGAATTCTGGAATCTTGCATTTTTAAAGGGCATTCCGGAATCGTCTGCCCCACTGGCGTCCTGGAATCTTCTTTTTGGACATCGTGCTGGATCTTTTTTTGTTGGACTGGCATGCTGACTGTGTTTCCGGACTCTGATCGTGTGCCTAATCTGCAAACATCTTGCGCTTTTTTTTCCACCGCAAAAGAACCGCATTTTAGCCGGCAAACTCGGCCTGGTTCCCACTCCCATAAAAACTGCAGGACTGGAACCACGGAACCAATCGCATCACCTCACAGACTAGGTGAGGCGGGGTCATTTTGCTGCCGTGACAACCGTCCAGAACAAAGCAACTCACCTTGTGAACAGGATTCGGAAAGGAGCGGAGAGGGATGTTTTGAGGATTATTTTTCGAGGTAAAACGGATGACGCTCTCGACAGCAAGCTGAACACAACTGACTATCCGACCATCGTTGCTATTGCTGAGAAAACCTCGTTTGAGCAGCTATACGTTAAAATAAATCCAATCACGTGTCGACGTTGTTTATCTCTGTGCTGTGTATAGAAGCTGAATGCTCAGATGGTAAAATGTGTTCTCTAATCCAGAAGTAAAACAAGATATCATCTTAAACTAACCATGTGACCCTTCACAGTTGTTCTTCTTCTTATTATCATTTTCAAGTTATTTCGTAACTACGTCATTTTACACGTTTGCTCTGAAACTTGGGGAAATACAGTCAAAAGGGGGACTTGGAGTCCATGTGGACGTGGGTTTAGCACCCACAAAATGTTTCGTTACGAATGAGGGAACGAGCCTCAGAAGTTCTGTTTTATAATAATATTTAAAATGTATCAAGGTACTGGAGCTGGCGCGAATAATTCGTTTATCCGTCCGTATCTGTAATGTTCCTGATCCCTGATTCACCGACTCAACGACCATGTTCATCCATTCATCTATCCATCCATCCATCCATTCATTTTCTAATCCGCTTAATCCTAATCAGGGTCGCGGGGAGGCTGGCGCCCACTTCGACTCTGGGCGAAGGCGGGGTACACCCTGAACAACTCGCCAGACCATCGCGGGACCAACACACACAACCATTCACACTCACACATAGGGGCGATTTGGAACCGCCAATTAGCCTACTGTGCATGTTTTTGGATAGTAGGAGGAAACCCGAGTCCCCAGAGGAAACCCACGCAAACAGGGTTAGAACATGCAAACTCCACACTGAAACGCCCCGAGCCGTCGTGTGCTAGATTTTCTTTCGTAGAATCAAGGAGAAATAATTTTACATTAAATGAAATGTATTATTGTGGAAAACATGGATATGATTCCGGGGACTGAGGACCTGATCGTTTCAGGATTTATAAACTTTCATTTATTTTATTCGACGTTGCTGCCACCTACTGAAACGACTCGACTCTTGGAATATCAGTTCCTCCAGGAATCCGCAGGCTTGTTCCGTGATGGTTGCGGTCTAAAATATCATATTTGTTTTGCATGTTACGATGTTTTTAGTCGTTTTTTTTTTTTTTTTTTTTTTTTTTTTTTTTCAATAAAATCGCGAGGTGACGTGAAAATCGCAAAAATAGTTTTCTGCATCTTGACGTCTTCAAATGTGTAAACAGTAAGTCACGTGTGGTGATGTACGGCTCCATGTTTCTGCACAGGACTGTTACGATTGCAATGATTGGATAAAATTGCACAGTCGTGCAGAATGCATGAGGATTGGTTGAATTTGTGTGAACTGATGTGATGGTGCTAATTATCCATCTAACCATTATCTGTAGCATTTATGAGCCAATCCCAGCTGAGTTCAGGTGAGGGGGCGGGGCTACACCCTGTACTAGTCACTTGTCTAGTACAGGACTGACACCCACATAAATAAACATTCACACTCATATTTACACCTCTGGGTGATTTTGACTTAAGTGCTCACCTGATGTACATGTATTCAGACTGTGAGAGAAAACCGGAGTACCCAGAGGAAACCCTACTTGTATGTGCACCATCTGATACATCATTGTGGCTTATTAAAGACTACATGTTATTATTATCATTACTGTAAACACTATAAAAATGTCTTCAACGCGACCGGGTAGATTGAACTGCGTTTACCAAAATGCAAACATGTTGTTTTATTTTGTTTGTTTGTTTAAAAAACGATGCATATTTAAAAGAATGTAAAACAGCATTCGGGCCAGCCTTCAATCTTAATCATGCACATAAACCAAAAAAAGACCTAAAGGAAAATTCAGAATCGTCTCTGAAATGTAAAAAGCCTCCACCAGGGAGCGCTGTGGTGTCTCACGTTGGTTTGAGCGAAACACTGAAATGAAACAGACTGAGTTGAATGTAGTCGGAAACACAGCGATAAAGATCCATGACGATAAACAGAGACACCTTTATTCATATTACAATCTGAGGACCTGATCACGTGTTTACTGGACTGTGGTTTTCTTTCCTGCTCGAGGAGAAACGAATCTTTTAGCTAATTAGTGAAATCAAAGCGTCAGTAGTTCAGTAGAAGAGAACTTGTTTTTGAAAATTGTCTAAAGTGCTTTTTTTTTTTTTTTACTATTTAGAGAAAGAAATGTGGACATGTTGTGCCTTTTTCAGTGATAGCGGGGGAAACAAGAGCAAGAACAAATCATGCATTACACGCGTACGCGCACACACACACACACACACAGAGTGTATATCAGTGTTAATTGTATGTTTTTTAAACAGTAATCAAGAAAAGCAGCACTTATACCTTTGATACTGAAACGGTCCCCACAGCGCCACTTTACCGGAACGTGTGTTTAATTTCAGTAATTAATTTTTAGAATTTCTTGGGTTTTTTTTCTTTTAGCCATTCAGATCACTTGCAAAAACACAATCGATGACATCACTGGTGAGTTTGGCGTAACTATTGGAACAATCCGTGCAACTATTAGATCCATGTGATATTTCGCACAGTCATATATTATACATTTAAAAAGGAGGCGTGTCTTAATGACGTTATCACGAGAGTATAATTCACTGAAGTGTTTTTAAAGGGCGTGAGCGTTCCCAAGCCTTCCCAATTTCACTTTATTTGTTTGTTTAGACGAAGAGAAATTGGTATTCGAACCCTTTTGGCCGTCAGGATTTTTGATAAGTAAATCCGTCTCACGCTGTTGGGTTTGTGTGTTTCTTTTGAAAAGTTTTTAAGCAATCATAAAGTTACAGAGATGATGTTCGGGGACGTGGATTATATCACATATTTTGAAATATATATATATATTACAGTTGTATTGCTTTGAAGAATAAAATTAGTTGAACTTGAAAAGACTTATTTCTGTCTTGACTCGTATCAGAATGATCTTTAAACCTGTTTCAGAGACAAATCAACAAGTAAACAACAACATATTTACTGTAAAAAAAACAAAAAAAAGAGAATTTTATTTTACTTACTTTTTGCCACATTCACTGATTTTACGAACCGTTTATAAAAAGTACTTTTTCCTGGATTTATTTAAAAACACTATGTACATGTAATGTTTCACAGATCAAATTTCATTCAACATTAAACTACTGAAGATATTTTTTAATAGCAGTTTCATTTTTATTTTTGAAGATGTGACCCGTGTGTGAGATGATGTCGACGTTCCTCCTGTTAAAGTTTCCATTCAGTTCCAGGTGGATTAAATAAAGATGAAGTCCAGTGGAGTCTGTTGGAAATAAAATGGAATCGGATCCACGATGTCTTTGTGAAACCGTTAGTTTCCTCCTGTACGCGAGTATTAATGACCCCTGCACCGCCGCCGTCATATTAATAACATCCTCATCTTTTTATTTCTCTTGAAATCGTTTCCCTTCTTCTGTTCTTATTATTTTCTTAGAAAATTAGTGAATAAGATCTTAAGAGAATTGTGATAAATACAAAATCAACTGTTTCCAGCTGCAAAAAAAATGAGAAGTTCAAGATAAAAAAATTAAAATGTCTGGGTTTTTTTTTTTTTTTTTTTTTGATGATTTTAAAATGAAGAGATTAAAAAAAATTACACACACACACACACACACACACACACACACACACACACCCCACCACCAAAAAAAACGGAATTTATTTCCGACTGTGTGTAAGTATCTCTCTCACTTCTTGGCTGTTTCTGTCAGAACATCTTTGAAATCATCTGAGAACAAAATGGCAATAAATGTAAAGATGAAAAAGCAGCATGGAAGTAATAAAATGCTGACTGATTCCTAAAAACATTATTTAAGTAAAAGAAAACAGAAATCAGAAAAAGAAATGAAATGGTTACAGCGATGACCTCATGGTTTGTGTGGTACTATATGACATGTTAACAGGGGATGTGTTTCCGGGGTGGAAGAACAGGTTGCTTGCGTTGTCCTTGATTGATTACAGGGAAACACAGTGGCGTGGCGATGCCCTGGTTGGGCTTCTGGTACACCGCCAGAAGGTTCTGGATATTCCGGAAGAGTCGCTCTTTCACGCCGGGAGCCGTCTGCACAAAACAGAGTGTGGATGATAAAAGTGTAAGTCTTCTTTGCATTGATATTTGTGTAAGAGATCATTTACGCTGAGCCGTTCGTAGCGTGGGATTGGCCTTTTTTTCTTTTGTACAAAGTTAACGGTGCAGTGACCGAAGAGACTGATGGCTGGGTGAAGTGGATTTGAAACAATATAATATGTATTGTATGTCTGTCATGGTTCAAGACCCCACAACAAGGTTCTACGGCACCGTTTTCTGTCACAAAAAAGGTGAGTTTTGTACGACACGCCCACACCTGTCCAAGGAATTCACCTCATACACCTGTTGTACACAAATTGTGTGATTTCTACGACAGGGGTTTTACTAAAGAATTCAATAAACAAAAAAAAAAAAAACAAATAAAAAAATTGAATTGACCTATTTGATTTAACGACACACGGCGTAGAAACATTGTGTTATGAACAAACAACAGAACACCGAATGCCATTATTCTGTCCAATCAGAATTGAGTACTGAGTACAACAAGCTGTGTAATAATAATTGATATTATCTTCGTATTATAATCATGTTATGTTGAAGTATCATAAATATTTTATGTGTATTTTACAAAATAATTGACGTGAATTGATTGACGTGGTATTTATAGGTGCACAATGAAAGGGCTCCCGAGTGCCATAGCGACGAGGTGCAGAATTATCAACCTAGAGATTGCAATTTCGAATCCAGCCAGAAGCTGATTGGCTGAGCTTTCATGGGAGGGATGGTATACGCTCACCTCCCTGTTGCTTAGAATAGTCACCATCCAATCAAATGCGTCTGTGAGGTCATTCATTAAGAAAGGGTGGATAGAGCTTTCCCCTCCAAGTGTGGTCGCCCCTGAATGCACATGTGCAGCAGTTCGAAAAGATGCGGGTGGCAGCATCACGTGTCGGAGAGGGTTACGTGCTCGAATACGTCCCTCAATGGTTGGCGCTGGTCAAATGTGATAATAATGTAAAAAAAAAAAAAAAAAATGGGGAAAATCCAAAGAACCAGTTGGAATGTCAGCATGTGATCATGTGACTACACCAACATGTGGACTTTCATGGGATCTGAAACTCCTCCCACACACAATACCCAAAAAACTCAAATGTAATGATAATACACTCCATGTAGCGAGATATTCTTTAATGTCGGTGTAGAACCCAGTCTGGACAGTTCGTCTTGTCCACTGTGAAACCACCCGGATGATATTCCACCGGGTGCCTTGTTCTGATGAATACGTCCAATTAATCAAACCTAATAAATGTCTCATGAATTATTATCTAGTTAACGGCCTTGATAAATGGCCTACATGCTAATAAGATTAATGACACCCTCTTTGAAAAAAAACATCTGCAGCACCAGGTTCGACTCTTAATGGAACCTAAAGAATTTTAGACAGTTCCTCTAGTACTGCCATCCTCTTGAAAAGGAAGAAAACCCGACTCACTCAGACACTCTCTGAAAGGTTGAAAACTCGACCGGGTACTATTTATCTCGTACCTCTGTTTTCCACACTTTGCCTTCAAGATGGAACAGCCTGTAGGTGAACACGTGCTGATCGCACCTGTAATGAAAACAACAGCACGTTTCAGCTCGGTGCACAGATACAGGCTTATACACATGTACATGCAGTCAGGAATGAAAAAGGATGATGGAGAAGTCATCCAGCCATCTGAGAAGTATCATTTCTTCACAACCAGTTTCATAAAAACACTCAGAAGTACACATTCGTACCATAGAATTGCTTTCAAGTTTTATATATATATATATATATATATATATATATATATATATATATATATATATCTGTGTGTGT
>JAQMYF010000005.1:29451117-29463397 GCA_030014195.1 Neosilurus mollespiculum | reverse complement strand
CATCACGACTCCGCCCCTTGTACCCCCCACACCATCACTACTCCGCCCGAGTGCCCCGACTCCCTAATTGACCCCAATTGGTCCCTATGCACCTTGTTACTCTCCCCATGTGCCCAACAAGTTCTCCTCGTTCTTTCCTCCTCCTCAGTTCCCTTAAAACCTTTATTTCTTTGCATTACAATAAAAATGTAAACAGGTTTAGATAAAACAATTGAACTGCCAGCTCTCAGTGGAGATCGACTTCAAACCCTGACTTACAATTTAACTGGAATAGAAAAGTTGTTCTTGAGTTCTTAGTTCAGTGACGACATACTGTGTCAATTACAGATTGCCAGATGTTACCTAGTTCAGTACTTACCTACAAAAGTGGTTCTATTAGCATGTGATAATCATAATAATCAACTTAATAATTAATCCATTTAAAGCCTGCACTGACGCAGAAGTTCAGAACATCAGCTCGAGGCTACAGCAAACGCAACTGATCTCCTTCCGCTACCATACACCACGCAGAAACACGAAAGAGGAAGCGTGCACCCGGTAATCGGCTGCCGACTGACCGCTGCTGCCTTGTGTGCTGCTTGTTTCCCTGGTAACAGCTGTGAGCAGACGTCATTGATGTTCAGTTAAAAACATCCGAGCATCAGCAGGCGAATCGCAAGAGACTCCAAAAGTCAAGAGGGGAAAAATCCACAACTTGGAATTCCTTTCGGGTTCAAAATTAAAAACTGAAATTTCAAACAAAACTAAAAATCTTACATTCCACAAACTGAGAATTCCTTTTCATCCCATAACTTTGGAATTCCATTATATTCAACAAATCTGGAATTGTTTATGCTGCAAAAAAACCCTTGAAAAATTCATTAAGTTGCACAAAATTTGGAAATTTTAATGTTTCAAAAATCTGAATTTTTCTCACATTCCACAAATATGAAATTCCTTAACGTTCTATAAATTCAGAGTTCCTTTACGATTCTGAAAATAATAAAAATTTCCTTTCATTCCATTTAACTCATCACTGAATACAGCCAACATCACCACACATCAGATGGGAAAACTGAACACCGCGCGCTGTCCTCTATCACCTACTGTTCCGTGGGAAGAAAGTCCGCGATCCTTTGGGAGAAATGACAGGAAGAGTTTCCCAGTCTTCCCTTCTAATAACACGGAATATACTGGAAACATTAAACAGTAAGCCTCGCCCTGGTCCTTGAGTCGCTGTTTTCGGTATAGTCAGCTCAGTCTCTCAGCTGAAGTTCAGGTCTAGTGAGCGGAACATCGTGAGGTCGTATCCCACAACTGAGAGAAATCCACGTTTGGAATTTCAGCGATAAAAAAATTCATGGAGTGCCGAATGACTAAATATAAAAAAGCCAAAATAGGAGAAAGTTTCTTGGGCCACTTCCTCTTTTCCGGCTCCATTTCCTCTTTTTATCTGATTCTGGAAAGAGGGAAACTCAAAGGCGACAGGAGCAAAAACACGAGTTCCCAGACTTCGACTTTCTGAACCAGAACAAGAAACATCCAAAGTCCTACCTTACCGACTGCACACATACACACACACACGCACACACATACCACAGTGACACAAATCCCAGGTGTGCAGTTGATCAGGTGACTGAAGAGGAAAAAATAAATAATAATAAAAGACAGAGCATGAAGTGTGTGTGTAAAATATGAAATTTCTTTAAAGGGTCAGCATTAAGGAAAGACAGCAGCAAAGGTTCCATAAGCACAAGAAGGTCCCTGTGTGTGTGTGTGTGTGTGTGTGTGTGTGTGTGGTCTCAAACACTGCGCTGACACAGCATGTCAGTTCTGTTTGCTTACACGCATGTATGAGTACGGCTTCGCTCATGGAACACTGGTTTTTCTGAGTTTCAGTGTTGGTACAAAAACACCCTCTAACTCCATCACTCTGGACGTTATTTAGGATTCGCACACACTACACAATACTTCTAGCAGAATGATCAAAGTTCAATCTGCTCCACATTCATGTCCCAAAGTTCTGTGCTTTCCAAAAGCCTTTGTGCAGTTGGACGCCATGAAACTCACAAACATTTGTGAGCAGAGGGAAGCCTTCCAATTTTACTGCACACAGTCAGGCCATGAAACACGTGCATCGTCCTGAGGGACGGTTTTAACCATCTGACGGCATGGTTTACATCTTGTTTTTTTTTTTAACCTGAAACTTCAGACTAGGTGTCCCAATTTGTGGTTCCATTAGCAAAGCCATACATGTAAAAATCAGCTTGTTGCTGTTGACACTCGATCACATGACTGCTGTAGTCAGCAGGCTTTCTCTTAAAGAGACGGCATCCCATTTTTTATTTATTTGTTTGTTTGTTTACAGTGTGATGTGAAATGTATTATTCTTTGATTTCTCTCTGATTTGACTTCCATCGAAATTTGAGTGTTCATGTCAGATTTCTTACATCACATTTTTACAATTCATTAAAAAACAAATAAATAAATAACTCGGGACGGAGCTATCTATAAGCTCCATGAGTGAAGTCTTGAATTCAAACAGCTTCAGACCAGCCACATCATAGTCATCGCCGATTCGCACCTATTCACATTCGGATCACCTCGCCAATTTCCGGGAAGAGAAATAAGACTCGGGCATCACGGCCGTCATTTTGGCATATGTAGACACCGGCTCATGCTGTAGTGTGGTGCGTTACCGCACTACAGTCATCACAAAGCATCAAACGAAAGAGAGCAAAAGTAGATCCCTCTGAAATATGTTTATAATTAATTATATACATAATAATAATTATGTATATAATTAATTATATAACTTAATATAACTTGGTCACATGATCAAGAATGTAGTTTCCAAATATGGCATACATAATGTCTATATTCTACCGGATATGGGCGAGGAGTTCCAAATGACCTGTTCAGTGTTGCCTTCCAATCAAGTGACCACCACCAACCAGGAAGTAGCAATGGGAAGCATGTGCTTCCTCCAAGACACAT
Source organism: Neosilurus mollespiculum (assembly GCA_030014195.1). Classification (NCBI taxonomy): domain Eukaryota; kingdom Metazoa; phylum Chordata; class Actinopteri; order Siluriformes; family Plotosidae; genus Neosilurus; species Neosilurus mollespiculum. The sequence continues at coordinate 29,460,421 of JAQMYF010000005.1, read as the reverse complement.
GATATCAGCCTGCCACCCAGATGTTTTGGAATGCTGCACATGTTCTGAATATTCAGGGACTGTCCTGTAGCCTTCCCGCCATCTGATCCAACTAACCACCAGGGGGTGATCAGCTGACAGCTCTCCGAGTGTTCAAGAAATATGGGCCCAGATGGGATGACTGCATGCCTAGGTCTTTGCCTTTGCCTGCTATCCAGCTGCCACAGCATCCTGCCTGTCCCTGCGAGTGGTGGGCCCATTTGGTAGTCCATTAGGACTATGCCCGACTGGCCGAGGCCTGGCCATCAGACATTCTCCGACCACCTCCCCTCCTGGGTCTATCTCCAGAAGAGTGCTCTAGCTAAGGTTCTTTTTTTTTCAGCATGAAACATGAATTGCGCTTAGCCAGACCCCTCTGCTGAGACCACTTTGCCCTGAGAGAGGGGCACTGATCCCTGACAACACAGCTCCCAGGGGCTCACAATCCCATCCATAGTGGCAATTCTTCTGGGTGAGTCGGTAAAGACCAGACCAGACCAGTGAAGGCTTGAGAAAAAGTTCAAAAAAGTTATGCTCAGACTTTCGAGCATTAAACTACAGCAACACCAACAGGACAAAAACTCTATAAACAACAACAACAACAACAAAAACACAATATATACCACACCATTTTATGAGCAGCACAAATAAAGTGCAAACGCCAGATCTGCTTCCCGCACAAACTATATATAGTTGCGTGTATGTGCGTGTTGGCCTGCAGTAGACAGGGATGAACCCGGACGCTACCCAGAGTCGGATGATGTGGATCAGCAGATGGATGGATGGTGAAGCGAAGATCCATGTTTATGTTTACGGCTTACAAGCTGCTACTGTACAGCAAGCAAGACCCTCCCATGAGGCGGAGCGAAGACCTTATAGGGAGAAATGAGCAAACACAAGACTGGACCAGCAGGAAAACTGAAGACGAGCTATTACACTGTTATTGTTCTTCTAGACAGTGCAGACACAAACTCTCTGTATTTCCTTATGAAAGGTAATAAAAGTGAAAGCAGGTGTTAACCTTTGTTATTGTTATTATTATTATTCTTTTGAAACACTCACTCTCCTCTGGTAGATCAGCTGTTTCATCCCAGGTTAAGATCAGAGGCACATCATCATCCCTGTCAGACATCCTGCAGTCAGCTTCCTGTCTTTAAACCTGATCTATCTGAAAATTAAGCACCAGGCCACAGCTGTAGACTCACACATCTGCTCACATCTGCTCACTCTCTCCACCTACACATCCACCCATCAAACAAAGCACCCTGCAGTCAATCTCAACATGTTATTTACTCTCTCAAACTTAACCTCGATTCACTTCTTTTTTTATTTCCTGTCAAAGGTGAAGCCCGTCAGCGGTCTCAACCCGCCCCTACACACAGCTGACACACACACTTCCACACTTCACCTCGAACTCATGCTCAAACTCCACTCGAGTGAACAAAATGAAACCAAAAACACTATCCGGACATGCTAGCTTAGCTAGCTAACTTCAATAACATAAAGACTGCGGCTGTGTCCGGTAATGAGCTCTACTGAAGCACGGAGTTCCTATCTAGTGTGCACGAGCCAGTGAAAAAACGCGCACGGTGTAGTGCACTCGACGCCATATTGGACACAGCCTAAAGTGAACAACTTTACGCCGTGGTTTTACGACAGTGCCGTAAACCGCGCATGTGAATGACGTACGAGAGACGTTTGAGTGACACAAACACACACGCGCGCAAAGAAAACGCTTTCACTCTGATTTAATCAACCAAAATCAATAAATCGTGTGTAATAATGACATATAACTCATATTTATTAAACTAAATACATAAATAAACCGTAACCGTACCTTAAACAAAGATTAGCAGCGGAAATGGCAAGCGCCATGGCAACGGTGTCATGGCAACGAATACAAAACACACCCAGTTTCATTTGTTTTCTTAAAGCAAGCATCAGCTCCTGTTATCACACTGAAAAGGTGTCTGTTTATTATCAGTTAATCTATATTCACACAAAGGAAGAAGAAGGATGGATTCTGTCTAAAATAATCAGCAGTTTGGGCAAGTGAATGCAGTTTATTATGGGATGTCCCATGGACCCTGTGTCCCTCTGACTGTCTTCTTATCTGTTTATGATTCACTCGCTTATAGTTTTTGTTTTTTTTTCATTTTCAGAGCCGCTTAATTCTACTAGGGTCGCAGGGAGTCTGCGTCTGGGCGACGATGGGGTGCACCCTGCACAGCTCACCAGTCCATCGTGGAGTCATCCCAGAACCCATTCGCTAACACCTGGGGAGAATTTGAAACATTCACTTAGCCTAGTGTGCATGACCTTTGGCCTCTGGGAGGAAACCGGAGTACTCGGTTGAAATCCGTGCAAGCAGAGGCAGAACATGGAAACTCCACACAGAAATGTCCTCACCGAAAAACCCAGGACCTTCTTGCTGTGAGGCGGACGCACAAACAACTACGCCATTGTGCAGCCCATAGTGAGAATTAAGCACTATATATATATATATATATATATATATATATATAGTGCACTTACTGTATCCCATAAGGCATTGTGAAATGTTGTGTACAACTGGTGGTCACAAACCAAGCAATATAACCATCATGCCTCGCGTTCTTCATTATGAGACAAATTCAGGAGTACGATACTGTTTATTATGAATGATCTACCAGCTCAGTTGACGTTGATCTGTCACGTTTGACAGCATTACATCATTTTCAGCGCTGAGAGTCTGAAAGCATTTTAACACTTTTCTTTTGTACTCTGTACTTCACTCCCTTTATACTGAGTAAGTATGAGTTTGGACACGGGGTCTGTGTGTCACAGGACTTACACACTTTGTGATGATGTAACAGAGAGGAGTGCTACCACCCGGGGACGTGCTATGTCATAATGATGGTATTGTGAGGTGGATTATCTGTAATAAATTAAATCCAGTGTCTATACAGATCCGATGTACTATACCTATACATTATATTCTATAATGTACTTTTGTGTTAAGTTGAATAGTAAGTGGTGAGTGTGTAGAATTTAATCATCAAAACGATACCACATATATAAATGTTGGTTTATTATTGTTTTTGGAAATTATTCTAACATGTTTTGGTAGCTAATATCTACTGTAATTACTAATAATATCCTGAGCGTCAGTCACGGTGGTGTAGCGGTTAGCACGTCCGCCTCACAGCAAGAAACGTCTTTGGACTGTGGGAGGAAACCGGAGTACCCAGAGGAAACTCACACAAGCACAGGGGAAAAAAATGTGCAAATTCCACACAGAAACACCCTCACCGAGTTTGGGTCTCGAACCCAGGGCCTTCTTGCTGCGAGGTGGATGTCGAATCACTAGCCAGCATAAAATGATAAATTTGCATCACAATTTTTACAGTCATGTCATGTCATTTTCTGAACCGCTTATTCCTAATTAGGGTCGCGGGGAGGCTGGTGCCCATCTCAGCCGACTCCGGGCGAGGGCAGAGTACACCCCGGACAGCTCGCCAGGCCATCGCAGGGCACAATTTTTACAGTTTCTTCTCAAAAACTTTTCAGTCTGCTGTTGTGCAAATGTTAAAGGTCCCTACATGAGTCCTGACCTTTGACCTTTGACCTTTGACTCTACATGAAAGTGATGGGAACAGAGTATGTTCCTCGGACAATTAAAAGTGAAGGATCTGTTGATATTCTTTAAGATCTTTATTCTTTTTTCTCAGAAGTAATCTCCATTCATGGCTTCAGGAGCCTCATCAGCGCCTCCCGCTGGACACCGTGCACCGGCGGCACTTGCTTCCCAAAACAAGTTCACGCCTAAACAAATGGCCGCCACAAGCAGGGTGAAATTTGCTCCTCTTGAAGTTCAGCGTATCGTCAACGTGCTGGACGAGTGCGTGCGAAAGATAGACGTGTTGTCGTTTCTGCCGTGTGAACTCGTTTATCCGAACTGTGTCTCTCGGGTGCTCGGAGACACGGCGCTCAAGTCGCTCAAGGATCACCTGCGACTGTGCAAGGAGTACTGCTGGCTGCAGGACACGGCCAGTACGCAAGACGTGTCCATCAGACAAGCCGTGCAGGACTCGCTGAGGAACTTCCTCCGCCATGTGAGGCCTCCCAAAAAGGTGGAGGCCCTGAAAGCAGCACTCCAAAGGGCGGGGCCTATCAACAAAGAGGAGCAGAGGGTTATACAGAAACTGGATGCGGGGCTGCGAGAGCTCAGGGATATGCTGATGGAGCGGCTGCTGACCACGCCCCAAGAGGAGCAGGAACGTAGGAACCACCAACAGGAAGAGAGAAGGAGACAACGACATAACACAGAACTCTTTGACGTGCTGGAGCAGCGAGTGAGAGCGGCGAGAAAACGCAGAGACGAAATGGTGATAAACGGCAGTACACTGTCTCTCTGTCTGTCTCTCATTCTGTTACTCTCTGTTTGTCTCGCGGCCTGTCTCTCTCTCATTGTTCTCTTTTTATTCTGTCTCATTCTATTTTTTTAATCTCTGTCTACCTCTCTATCTATCTCTACCTCTATCTGTCTCCCACTCACCATCTCTCTCTCTCTCTCTCTCTCTCTCTTTGTGTCTCACCCCTGTGTCTCTCTCTGTCTTTTTCTCAGCTCAGTATGAAGGACGAAAACATTCAGCATCGAAAAGATTCTCTCCATCAGATGGAGCGAGAGTGGGAGGAGTTTGTATTGCAGGTGCAGAAGAAGACAGAGCTGCAGTACCAATCCGATCGGAAGAACTCGGAGATGAAATGTCTCCGCCTCCAGGAAGAAGCCAATCAGCTGCAATCTCAGCTCGACCAGCTGACCGTGCAGCACTGGGAGGAAGAGAAGACGCTGCGCAAGGTGTGTGTGTGTGTGTGTGTGTGTGTGTGTGTGTGAGACAGATAAGCAGCTGGTATTAATCCCTCTGACACTGGAGACTCCTTCCATAAATGTTAGAGAAACAAAGTCTCTACAAGAAAACATCACCATAAAAAACATTTATTATTAATTATAATACACACCCATCAATCAGCTGTTACTATGGAAACGATAATGTGTTAGAACAAGTGCATTCATATATTAATACACACCTGTGATTTAAACCTGCTGGTATAGAACATTAATCAACACCTTCCGACCAATCAGAATGCAGAATACAGCAGCGCCTTTGTAGAGATCAATGTTGATGTTACTTTGGTTGTTGCTGATGATGTTATTTTGGTTGTTGATGTTGTTTCGGTTGTTGATGCTGTTATTTTGGTTGTTAATTATGATGGTGTTTTGGTTGTTGATGTTTTGTTTGTTGATGTTGTTTTGGTTGTTGATGTTGATGTGTTGATGATGTTTTTAATATTGTTGTTTTGGTTGTTCATTATGTAGTTGTTTTGTTTGTTGATGTTTAGGTTGTTGATGTTATTTTTGTTGTTGATGTTGATGTGTTGCTTGTTGATGATGTTTTTAACATTATTGTTTTGGTTGCTCATGATGTTGTTGTTTTTTTGTTTGTTGATGTTTTGGTTGTTGAAGTTATTTTGGTTGTTGATGTGTTCCTTGATGATGTTTTTAATATGTTGTTTTGGTTGTTCATGATGTTGATGTTGCTGTTTTGTTTGTTGATGATACTGTTGTTTTGGATGTTGATGACTTTGATGTTGTTTTGGTTGTTGTTGATGTTATTTTGGTTGTTGCTGATGTTGTTGTTTTGGTTGTCATCATCACTGCTGATATTATAATTATTTTTTTCTCTGCAGAAGAACAAGAAGCTGGCGACTGAGATTAGAAACTGGATTCAGAAGTACGACGTGGAAATGGAAGAGAAACAGGTCAGGGTCTACATGGTTCCTGTTTTTAAAGCATAATGAGTGAGATACACACCATATAAAGATGATGAGCGGAAGATCCAAACCAAAATATTTATGGGGTGAAAAAGGTTCAAAGTGCCATCTAGTGGTTACAATAATAATGACGGTGCATGCTGTCCACTGTTTGGTACTTCTCACCACCATGAAGTTTTTATCTTAAGGCTGAAACCTGGAGGAGAAGCTAAACTTCAACACCATGATGATCTGAATTTTAATTTTCACTTAAAATCAATTCTTTTTTTTTCTTTATTTGGGATTTGTGTGCAAACAAGCTTACATTTCATTTGTCCAAAGTCGACGTGAGGATTTTGACCTTGTGTTTGTTTTCTGATGTGCACAGAAGAGACTGGATGAGCTGACCCTGATGTACGATGAGAAGCAGGCGGAGCTGCTTGAGCTGCAGGAACACTTCGCCTTGCTGGAGCTCGAGCTCATGCGGATCATGGAGGAGAGACAGAGAGAGCGCGAGAGAAGAGAGGAAGAGGAACGAGAGACAGAGAGGAAGAGTCGAGCCGCCGTCATCATCCAGGCCTTGTGGAGAGGATGGAGCGTCCGCAAGGCCTTGAAGAACAAACCCAAGGAAAAGAAGGGCAAGAAGGGGGAGAAGAAGAAGAAGGGGAAGTAAAGACGAGGACGACACACTGCCGCTGACGTCTTGAATTGAATTGGTTTCCTTAGATCACATGACAGGCTGAGATTTCGTCACATGCCCAGTTTTAAATCAGTAAATAATAAACAGTTGTACAAAATCTCAATATCGTGTGAATTTGATAAGGGAACAACTGTGAATCAGTCTGTTACAACAAAAGGACCAAACATTGAGTAGACGTTGACAAGGTGCGCGACTATCAACCTGGACATCATAGATTCGAATGCATGCATACAAAAGGGGCGGGTAGCGCTTTCGCACCGAGAGTGTTAGGCAAACCCATGAATGCGCATGCACAGCAGGACATAAAGATGTGGGTGGCAGCATCACATGCCATAGTGGGGGCACGTGCTTGCGTATGCCCTTCCCGGTTGGTGGTAGTCATGTGATATAGAGGCGGTACTTGAGGGGGGAACAGATACAACTAAATTAGGGGAAGAAAAAAAAAAGTTTTTGTTCTTTAATAAAGAGAACTGAGTTTGTTTTCATAACACTGATTTAAAAGGAATAAAAGACACAAGGACACGCTGTAGGGGACAGTCAACTCTCTCTCTCTCTCTCTCTCACACACACACACACACACACACACACACACACACACACACACATACTATGTGTGTTACTCTGTGTTCTTTGGAAGTGTTTGACACCATGACGACATCGTGACCTAAAAATAATTTTATTGATTTAAAAGTGATTATATTGATTCTGCTAATGACACGGTTCATACAGAAATAACCGGCTGCAGCGTGTCATCACTGACCAATCAGAATCAAGTACTCAAATAACCGTGATCTGAAACTTTTGTAGTCACATGACACTTTTTTGCAGCATCAGTGACATTAACAAATGTCAGTAAAGAACTTTTGCACAATACATGTATCGTTACCCTGTGTGTGTGTGTGTGTGTGTGTGTGTGTGTGTGTGTGGAGGGGGGTGTGTTTGGTGCTACTGTCCGTCACTCAGCCTGGAGGATCTGTTGCTTCGGTCTGATGTGAGATGTGTGAGGAGCTCCGTCCGATCCTCCATATACCATCGAATCTACAAACAAAATTCCAGTAAAAACCTGGTATCCGTGAGTGTGTGTGTGTGTGTGTGTGTGTGTGTGAGTGTGTGAGTGTGTGTGTGTGTGTGTGTGTGTGTGTGTGTGTGGTCCCTCACCCGGTCCAGTTGTTCCACAGTGTCTTCCACATCAACGCCCTCGTCTCCGCCTGTGATGCCGCCCGTCATGTGATAAAGGTTAAGGGTCACCACCTTTATCTGACTCAACAGATGTGTCTCTTTCACCGCTGCTGCCTGGATGTGATTCCATGACGACTCCTGTAATAAACAAACAAACCAGTGAAATCATGGCGAGGATGATGATGATTATTATAATACACCTATATCAGTAATCAAAGGGGTCCAAGCACCACCTGAAAGTCCATTCATCACTTACAGCTGTTGAAATGATCTAAGCTCCGCCCACAAGATATTGATTGGCATGCACCTGAGATGTGGTTTAAAAAACACCCCCGTTTGTGATCTGTATAAAAATTCCATGAATTCAGATTTGGGATTCTAAAACTGGTTCATAATTTGCATATTGTACAAATTAGTTTAAGAATGAAAAGTGGGAGGAGCTAAACAGCTGTACAGAAGGACACAGTGCGCGCTCCAGCGCCCTCTTCAGTCCAATCAGGTCTCGATTAAAGTTAAACTAATGAAGAAGACTAGCATCAGTGAGCAGTGATCAGCGGGGTCCAAGCACCAGGTGCAACATTCATCAGTGGTCCAAGCTCCGCCCAGCTGTGTTGTGAGCAGATGGCGACGGTACCTGTGCGAGGGTGTGGGACAGGACGTTGTCCAGCTCGGTCTGCAGCAGTGACAGCGTGTTGTTGAGCTGCAGTAGGACAGAGTTTTGTTCGCCGATGAAGCGTCTCAGCTCTATGCTGTCGCTCTCCCGCTGTCTCTCCAACTCGCCCTGCCGTCTCAGCAGCTGCTCCCGCATCGACGTCAGCGTCTCGAAGCGAGCAACAAGCTGCCCGACGTCCTCAAACTGTAGGGAAAAAAACCCTCCAGGATCACAACTGAGGCCTGTTTTGAGCACAGGGGGCAGTTGGTCATGTGACTCACCTTCGTAGCTGTCTTCAGTACGGTGTGTAAGAACTCGCAGTAGATTCTGAAGCGCTCGACTCTGACACGCAGTTTCTCCTTTTTCTCCAGCAGGGCGGCGACGTGCGAGATTAGCTGCTCCAGTTCCTGCTCTCGCGCTCTCAGGACGACTCGCTCAGACTCCGCCTTCTTCACACCTCTCGCTCGCTTAGCATCGTTCTCCTGAGAGAGAGAGAGAGAGAGAGAGAGAGAGAGAGAGAGATACCAAATAAGTAGTCAAATTGTCATTATAGATCAACAAACAGACGGACAGATAGACAGACAGATAGAGAGATAGATGATAGATAGATAGACAGACAGACAGACAGACAGACAGATAGATAGATAGATAGACAGACAGACAGATAGATAGATAGATAGACAGACAGACAGACAGATAGATAGATAAATAGATAGATAGATAGATAGATAGATGGATGATAGATAGACAGACAGACAGACAGATAGATAGATAGATAGATAGATAGATAGATAGACAGACAGATAGATAGATAGATAGATAGATAGACAGACAGACAGACAGATAGACAGATAGATAGATAGATAGATAGATAGATAGATAGACATCGATAGATAGATAGATAGATAGATAGATAGATAGATAGATAGATAGATAGATAGATAGATAGATAGATAGATAGA
>JAQMYF010000005.1:29403697-29422359 GCA_030014195.1 Neosilurus mollespiculum | reverse complement strand
TAAAACTTCTATATTGTGAATTTCTGCTCTGTTTCATCAGCTATCCTGTTCAGTTTGTACCCCAGCGCAGTTCATTTAAAGAGAAATCCAGACAACATCATAACCGGTTTATTCCAGAACATTCTTCAGAAACTTTACAATATATAAAATATACAGAAAATATTTCCTTCCAAAAACCCTGTGGCTATTTACACCAGCAATCCAACAAGGCTCCTGAGCATAATGGAAATTAGGTGTTAATCTTTCAGTAATTTTAATTACCATAAATTACATTTGTTCAGACGTTTCCTGTGGAAAAGCTGTTGAAGAGAAAGTACTGAGGGTGGCGTGGAGGGGTGGTGGGGTGGTGGTTATCACATCCACCTCACAGCAAGAAGGGACATAAATACTTTCACAAAGTAATTATACAGTGAAGAGAATATTTAAGAGAGAGAGAGAGGGAGAAGGAGAGAAAGAAGGAAAGAGAGGAGAAAGAAAGAAAGAAGGAGAGAGAGAGAAGGATGAGAGAAAGAGAGGAGGGGAGAGAGAGAGAGAGGAGGGAGAGAAAGAAGGAGAGAGAGGAGAAAGAGAGGAGAGAGAGAGAGAAAGAAAGAGAGTGAGAGAGAAGGATGAGAGAAAGAGAGAGGAGGAGAGAGAGAGAGAGAGAGAGAGAGAGAGAGAGAGAAGTCATTCCATGGAAAAAGTAAACCAAGGCATTTTTTAAATGTATATTTATTCCATAAACATGATTACAAAACTCCAGTTACCAATATTACATTTTTCACCATACAGGCTGGTTCACAAATATTTAAACCTTTGAAACGGATACAACAGAAACAAAATACTAGAATAATTTACATTAAAATCTATAAAACAGATGAAATCACAAATTAGTCTCATTAATTCGCTGTCTGTTTTGTTTTTCTTTTTTTTTTCTTTTTTTAAATCAGTAATTGATTTACTAGAGCACGACACTCTCACAATAAGATAAGATTGGTCCAATAACAAAACTCAACAAAGCCACAGTTTGTTCTTGTTTACCAGAGGATTTTTGGTGTCTTTCACAATTTTTGGCTTTAAGACACACAAAAAAAAATCCCATGATAATTTATTCAGTGACCTTTTTCACTGCCTGAAAGGCAAAAGGACAGAAGCCACATCAAGAAACAACCTCACAGCACTTTCTAAGAAAAATATACACTTAGAAAATATCTTACAAATTGGCACAATGAAAAATATACAGGTTGTTTAATTTTTTCCCCCTACATCAAGAGTTTTAATAATCCTCCTGGCAAAGATACCAGATGATACAAACAGGACTGTTTTTTAAATTAAAAAAAAAAAAAAAAAAAAAAAAAAAGCAAAATAAGGCAAAGAAATAGTTATGTGAAATAAAAGCCATAAATGGTGTAATACATTCGTAAATATGGCACACGGATAATTATTATTTTTTTGACTAACATTGTAGTTGATGAAAATGCTGCATTGACGTATTTTTTTTACAAGGGAATTTTATACATCTGTGTAGTTCCCTCGTGCAAGAATAAATAAATAATCGGGAAATAAAAGCTAAGAAAGGATGCTAGGGAATGCTGGGGTACTCACATTATTTTTTTGTAAACATTAAATAACATTCAAACATAGCAAGAATAAAAAAACAAAGCAAAAAAACTAAAATTAGATGCTAAATAAGGGCACTGCATGCACAACGTAGCCTGAATATCATGGTTATGCATGCACATCGCTAGCAACACTGACTGGAAAAAACTCTCAAAAAATAATTTGGTCCTGTTATCTGCAACACTGATCCCATTGATCGTTTTATTGGAGTTTATTTGGGAACGCCATCTTCAAGATGAGATTTATCATGGGCAAGTCATCATGCGTTAATGATCTGTACTGATTGATGGGAAATTACTGCATGTTCAGTTCCCTCTGTACATATTTTATTATTTTCGTCCCTTTTTGACTCTCAGTACATTATGTATAACTAGGCATGTGCTAATATTCGCTAAAAAGTACTCTGTAGAAGCTATGCAGCATTGTCACTCCACTCAGGTTTTTAAATCCGGTGATAGCAAAACCCTCCGACTGACCGATATGTTGACAAACACGTTAGCTACATGTTTCACTGTTTACATGAACCTAGCTAATGTTTCGTAGCTTATTTATAGCTAGCTAATGCAACACCTACCAGCAGGCGGCATATGTAACTTGCTAGCTGAGTAGCGTTGAGCAATATACTGATATGATACCAATGATATCATGATAATACCATAAATGTATTACATTTTTTTGTTAATTTTAGTGTTAACAGTAATGAGTATCTGAATATCAAGAAGTACTTTCGCAGTTATTTATTGACTGTTAAAAACATTTTTCAAAAGTATTAAAATAAGTTTTTTTGTTTTGAAATTTGGCACTACTGTTTCATTGGCACGGTGTTGCGTCATACTGTATATCGTGAAAACGTATTCAAGTATCGAGATAGCTACTAGCTAGCATAATTCTGTTAGCCTCATTCCCAAAATAAGATTACTTCACTTACATTTAAAACGCCGCCCTATGAAAACAGGAAAAAATAAACACATAGTCATGTCTTTTAAATATCATGATATCGTAAATTGTGATTAAATGTTTAATACAAATTTATAAAATTTATATTTGGCACATGCGTAGTTACAATGTTACAACACTTCTTCTTCGTGCTCTCTTCTGCTCAGCGCCTTTCTTTCTTTCAGCGACTCACTAAGTGTGTAATATTAAACAAAACAATGAAGAAAGAAAAGATGATATCATTCTCTCAGATTGTACAGAAGACTCCACAAACTGATGTCTGCATATGTAACAACAGTAAAATCCAAAATGGTTCTCCAACCCACCCCGAGACCGCACACATACATTCCCACAACCACCACCACATTAAAAAACAGCAAATAGTTATTATGTAGATAAAAATGCTCTGTACACTTAATTGTTCATATTTTGGCACATTAATTTTAAACATGTTTGATATAATCTTATTTTGTAATAGTGCATATGTTCCTGTACAACAGCATTTCGATACTGGCAGAGAGGACTCGGGTCAGCCTATGGCACTGGTGACCACGCCCTCAATACTCGAACCGTAAATAAACATAATAATAAGGACAACTATTACATTAAGACATGAGTGTCTTATACAAAAGTATGATGTCCTTTTCTAATTGAGCGCTACCCGTGGAGCTCCCGAATCCATCTTTCCCAATGGTTGGCACAGTAACACTGGAATTCTCGTAACAAGGGGAATACTTAAAAAAAAAAACCAAAAAACAACAACAAAAAAAAAAAAAAACACACGCACACACACACACAGCCTTTGACCCCTGAACAACAGAAGGCAATCCTTTTGCAAGGTGATGGGTTTGTTTACACGACAGTGTTAGCACATGGATTGAACACTGATAGCGCTTGACCTGTGACTGAGAGAAGAAAACAAACCCCCAAAATGTAATACTACACCAGAATATGCTTTAAGGTGGCTTTCAAGGCATTGTCTCTTTAAAAAATGATCAAAAAATAAACTGATTAAAAAACGCAACAAAGCAGCAAATGGCAAATAGATGCAGCTGTGAAACAGTGACTCCACTTAGTCAGTAGGTAGCATAGCAGGGCTGTCATGCAGGTGTACCCACTTTCCTGTGGGGCAGGCAAAGGACTGTGGGTAAAATCAGTGCCATGCAGCTCTGAAATGTGTGTGGTGTTGGCGGCTCAGAAGGAATTGACAGGAAACAAGGATTGAAATAGGTACTTTGCAAAGGGAAAATATTACCTCTGTTTCTCTACCAAAGCTGCCAGTGCAACTCCTTTAATGTCCCTTTTGCCTGTTAAAAGTTCATCACGGGCAAATTTTGTGGTGCTTTTGTGGCGGTACATCTTTTTGTGAGCAGGCCGGTGAGGAAGCGGGAGGCAATCCAAACCGATAGGAGGGAAAAAGCCAGGGGCAAGAAGTTTTGATGAGGCCTTAGCATCACGCCCTGTCCCTTTCTTCCCCTTACTTGCCCCTGATGCACTGCCGCGTTTCTTAAGGTCAGCACTGCTACCAAGTATTTTCAGTGTTTGGCTTTGGAGTGCATGCTGCCCTGGTGAAAGGCAAGGCCCCCAAAGTGGTTCCACTGTAGCCCGCATAAAGCGTTGTACCTCGGCCATGCCGGAGACTATATTGGACAGGATGTTTGACGGCTCTTGAAACTCACCCTGATCATCATCTGATAGAGCTCCAGCATTCGGCCAGTCCCCCTGAGCCCCTATTATATTCAGCGAAGGGGTTGGAGAAGGAGCACCACTATCTAACTTCCTGTCAACTTTAGCTGCTTTCCCCTCGAGTAATGCCTTGATTTTCTTAGCAGAATGTGAACCCTGTTTTGGGAGCTTGACCCTTTCACCTTTAGTCACTTTAGGACTTTTGGTCTTTTTGGTGCTCTGTCCATTCTTTCCGCCCTTCTTTTTAGACCTCTTAAGGCCTTGAAGCCCTTCTTCACCCTCCTCTTCCGTGAAGGTTTGTAAGAGGTGTGCATTTTGTGATGCATCTTGCTCAACTTGTGGAACAGTGCTGCAGCTCCACTTCACATTTGCCCCTGCTGCTTCTAGAAACCCTCCCCCTTTGCCACAGTTCCCCAGCAGCTGGGGTGAGGGACTAGGTGTGTCAGGTGGGGACATTTCAGACAATGAGGAATGCCGAAACTTGTCAGGGGTGAAGTTTGATATGTCAAGTAAGTCAGTGGACTCTCGAAGTGGAGTGATCTCCTCAAGACTCTGCTGCAGAACTAGCTGAGGGCTACAGTGTGAGAGGAAACCATCACTGATCTCGCTCATCTCCTCTTCTCTTTCTCTTTCTCTTTCACCATCTCTCAAGCTAAGAGAACTATAGTTACTTGAGGCTACAGAAAGAGATCCCAGAGAGTTAAAGCTGACGAGTCGGCCCAACCCATTTTCAACTCGTGATCCCACCGGACTACGCCCGTAATCCGTATCTGACTGGGCTTCTGGCAAGAGTGGTTCTTCAAATGCCATCCTGCAGGTACCCAGTGGTACCTGGCTATACCCTGTCACTGTTGTGCCATCCGCTGCTAGTACAGGCATTGGTCTCGGAAAACCTGATGGCATGACTGGGGACTGAGTTGGGATGTCGGGAGAAAATGAAAGCTGCTCAGCCATGGGCTGGGAAGGCCAGTTGACAGGGTAGCTTTGTTCAGGGTGGTCGGTGTCAGGAAACGATGAGTGGGGTGGGATGTGATTCAAAGGCTGGGGTGAGTGTGGGAGCTCAGATTCTGATGGAGGGGAGAGTACACAAGTTTGAGCTGGTTGCAGATGGGCTGCAACTGGAAGCAACCCTGTCTGCTGCTGGTCTGTAGAAAAATATGTGACATTAGCACTACTAGAAGAATCAGAAGCTTCCAGAAGAGTCTGAAGGTATCCACCAGGCATGAGGTCCACATTCTCGTTAGTCCCAGGGGCAGTGGGAGTCAAAGTGCATTTTTCAATCGAGGTCTCATTTGTGAGAAGATTACTGTCCAAAGAGTCACTAAGGTTTTCAGGTAAACAAGAAGTTAAGTCTGTAAGTTCAGAGGCAGTAGGGTTTTCCTCGTTCTGTGCTTCCTGGAGCTTTTTAGCCCTCAGTCTGGCTTCACTTTTGAATTTCTTTATTTTCACGGTTTTATCTAGTTTTCTCCTCTCCTCTCTCTCTTGAGTTCTGCTCTTAGCCCTGGCAGGGTGTGTAGTTTTACCTGTCTCTACTTTTTCCAAGGCATCATGTGTTGCGGCCCCTTGCAGGTCTTCTGTGCTTTTTACTGTGTCAGCCATTTCTTGTTGATTGTTACAAAAGGCAGCAGCAGTCTGGTTGGGGATTGGAGTCTCTACAGCAGGGACCCGCTGAATCCTGAGTCTTGCGCTCCTTTGTTTGCGTTTCGGGGTAGTGTTCGGCGGCCTTTTGCAGCCATTGAGGCGTTTGGTTTTGTCTGCAGCTGCTAAGGAGTTCTGCTCCTGCTGTTCCTTTTCCTTCTTCTGCCAGTATGCCTTGAGAGGTGCTAGTTTTTCATAGTGCAGTAAGGTATCTGGATTTAAATTCACCACTGAGACTGAAGGTTCTACTCTACTCAGTTTCACTTGCATGTGCTTCTCACCTTTAAAACGGTTGATGATGATGTATTTAATGATTACTGGAGGCTCCTTTCGACATGACCGGCGCCGCTTCTTTGGGCACCAGTCATCATCCCACTCTTTCTTAGGTCCAACTGACAGCTTCTTGCGCTTTTCTGCATTCCTCTCACTCTCAATGGAGTCCACGTCATATAGGTAGTCTTCTCGGAAAGCAACCTTCCTCTTGGCACGAAGGCGGTAGCTGAGCTGGCTGGAGGAACTAGAATTTTCCCTAGACAGTTGCCCATGGGGTTGCTGGGCTTGCCATGTGTCAGGGGATGAGCCCGTGCAGTAGCTGTCATCACTGAACTCACCGGAATCCTCTGGTGAGTTACTGAGGTCAAAAAGAAAATTGCTGTTGGGGGTAGTTGGGGCCTCTGCCTTGTCCTCGCTTGACTGGTCCATCTTGTCTTGCAAACTTTCAGTTCTGCTACAGGGTAGAGTGGGAAAAAAGCCTAATTGGGATTCATCCTGGAGGGGGACCTCAGTCTGTTCTTGTACCACATCCGGGTAGGACTCATAGCGAATTTTGAGCGAACAGACGTCAGTACCCAGAGTTGACTCCTCATCTTGGAACATGTAGTTTTCTACATCTTCCTCGCAAAACAGGTTGACTGCCAGCTCACTACGAGAGCACAAATCTAACAGTTCCATTCGGCTCTCGCTGATAAGGGACTCCAGGCAACTCCAGTCTTGAGCTTCCTCCCCCAAGCTCTCATATATACTCCTAGATGTGGGATCATCATCCGATTCACTCTCCCGCATTGACTTGCCTTCCTCTGCATTCTCATTAACTCCAATTGGATGGGTGGAGCCACTGAGCAACTGATCAGATAGCACTTGGTCACCATAGCGGCCAGTCGTGGTGGCAGAGCCGAGACACTGCATGCTGATGTTGGAGGAAGGGCAGGACTGGAAATCGGAGGTTAATCCAAGAACGGACTCACATGATGGGTTCTTGGGAAGTAGACAGCTTATGCAGTCTCCTCCCCCAGAATCCATGCTGGAAAGGGGTGTCCTGTCGCAGCTCTGAGGCATGGACCAGGGACTCACGGGCTTGGAGCAAGTGAGGGATGACAGGGAGGAGAGAGAAGAGAATGAAGAGAGGGAGGAGAGAGAGGTGGCTTTGGAGACAGAGTCATCGTGCAGGTCTGTCACACTGAAGGGAATTTCAGCTGTCTGACTGGAGGAATCCAGACTGGGCGGGGATAGAAGAGGAGGTTCGGTGGAGTCACAGTGCGTCAGAACATGCAACTTTTCAGAGAGATGATCATGTGAGTCTAAAAAAGAAATAAAAAAGGTATTAATTATTAAAATGATTATTATACAATAATCAGGAGATCAGGTTTATCTTGTGGTCCTTGCACACAAACAATAAAGTATCCAAAATCTAGGTTCAAACTCAATTCACAGATTTTATATTTTATTCTCTCTTAACCACTAGATATTAGCAATTCTGTGCTCTGAAAATCGGAAATGGTTGTGACTAGTTTTAAGCTTAAGTGTGTTATGATAAAAACATATATTTTTTTATGTATTATTTTTTTTACCAACACAATTTTTTACCAGAAGAAATGAAACACTAAAGCCTCTCCTAAAAATATTTTAGTCTACATTAATTCCATGAAAAGTAATAAAATAAAGAATAAAAGTATTTGATAGTAAGAATGTATTTCTTTTTTAATTTTAGAAATAGGGGCAGTGGTGGCCCGGTGGTAGGGTGCTGGATTACTGAGCCATAGGTCGGGGGGTCAAGTCCCACTGCCACCGGGATGTCACTGCTGTCCCCCCAGTGCAGTGCAGGGTTATCAAATGCCGGCCATGTCTCTCACTGTCTGTGGTGAGAGGAATGTAAAAGAACCCTTGCTGTTCGTAAAGAGTAGCTGCATAGCCGTCAGCTTGTCTTTGCCCTGCGATGGCCTTGCGAACTGCAGTCGCCCAGAGTCGGCTGAGATGGGCGCCAGCCTCCCCGCGACCCTAATTAGGATTAAGCTCTTCAGAAAATGAATGAATGAATCTTAGGAATTGAACATTTTTATTTGACCGTTTTTCCACCTTATTTTAGGATAGAAGTTATTCCGCTCCCTCTCGTTGGATATGATCTAATAGCCCGCTCAGGTTTATTCAACTGTGATACGAGTGCACAGTGTCACAGTACTGCTCTAACATTAGAGGCTAATTAATATTTCCATGCATACTGATTTGGATACTAAATCATTTAGATAATTAAAATTTGAATGCAGTTTTAATGGAATTTGATGCTCCTAACACAGGCGTCCTTATGCAACAGTCCTCTCTCTCTCTCTCTCTCTCTGCTAGTCTAGATGCTAATTCATCTGAGGGCATTACAGGGAATATTACAGGACTGGGTTATTAAATAAGGAAATAACAGAACCTAACGTGTGGTAATAAAGTGGAAATATCAGTGTGATGTCAGGCTTTGCTGGAGTAGGAGTAAATAGCCCTAATTACAGACACTCCAGAGTGAGAATTTAAGTCCCTACTTATCATGGTGAATGGAAGATGGAGCTTTGGAGCTTTGGAGGTGTCGCTACAAGGCTTGGTAATTTTCCCTCAATATGACTGAGAATTGCCTGCTTTCACAGAAATGTGGTCCTTGGATACACTTGTCTATGGAAGTGTCAAGAACCAATCAGTCGGCAACCCTCAAGATTCTGAAAGTTGTAGGTGGAGGGTTTGAGACTAATGAAGAGTCAACGACACTTCAAATTGGAGATAGTTCACTTCCTGAGGTATATGGTTGTTGAGGATAGAGGCAAGCATAAGCTAGCTAATAACTAAAACTAGCATGTGGTCAGTAACCTTTTTATGGCAAAAATATAAAGGCACATTGATGGCGGAAACTAATGAAATTCTGTTGATACTCATGCCAGAAACAGGGGTACAGGAGGAATCTATTCCATTCCTCCAAAGAACGATCAACAGTAATGCACCCCCTAGGGTTAATTATTGGACCTCTCAAGGTCCAATAATTTCTTGTTCGGTGTGCCACTAAAAATACATTTAAGGGGTACAAATAAGTGCATTAGAAGGTATTGCCCCAGTGAAAAGATGATGTACCCCTAAAGGTAAACATAAAGGATACAGATAAGTGCCTTACAATGTAGTGCCCCACTGACAAGTTGTTATACCCTTAAAGGTACATACTGTATATGGGCTAGAAATAAATATCTTGGTATTTCTTCAGTGACAAGCTGTTTTCCCCCTAAAGTTACAATAAGAGGCTGGTGCAAATCTCAGCCGAGTCTGGGCGAGCTACACCCTGGACAGCTCGCCAGGCCGTCGCAGGGACAACACACATACAACCATTCCCACTCACTCTCACAAACAACTAGGGGCAATTTGGAACAGCCAGTTAGCCTACTGTGCATGTTTTTGGACTGTGGGAGGAAACCGGAGTACCCAGAAGAAATCCGCACAAGAGCAAGGAGAACATGCAAACTCCACACAGAAAGACCCCGAGCCCGGGAATCGAACCCGGGACCTTCTTGCTGTGAGGCAGACGTGCTAATCACTGCGCTACCGTGCTGCCCTGCTTAATTTTTTGAGAAAGTAAAATATTTTTAAAATGACTCAGCTGCAACAATAATTCGCAAGTTGTTGACCACCCCCCCGAAGGCAGACCCCACGCTTTGGTATGTTGCACGACTGGTATGGATCTTCTTATGGAAAACAGGCAGGGCAGAAATATTAGGAACAGAGACCTGATATGAAGAAACGTCGCATGTTAATGAAGCTACCTTTGAAATTGTAAGATTATTACAGGAAGAGAAACATGACAAGCAGCATCTGTAAAGAAAGGTGATGTGAAAGCAGGGGTAAAGAAGAATGATGATGATGATGATGATGATGTCTGTGAGTGAATCGATGGATTCTGCAGAGTGGCTGTGTGGGGTTGTTTCGTACCATGGTCTGTGGTGTTCGGAGGACTGGGGCAGTGCTCGGGCCCTGGGAAACGCGACTCCTGTAGGACATCCATCAATCTGGAGGAAGTCTGCACTGCACAAACATCATTCCTACTGCCCGATCTGTGGAGACACACACACAGGCATAAAGAGAGTGAGAAACGCCACAACGTATTTGCTTTCCTTGCAAAACAAACCTATTTAAGCAGTAACACAAGAAGCCATGTTATCAGAGGAATCTACACAACTCCCACCTCTCTTTACTTTCATTTTCTCTGTGTACTCATGTTAATCTCTTTTCCTCCCTCCCTTTTTCTCTCACACGCAGTGTTACTGAGAGTTGTGCGATATTACATCACTCTGTCCTCTGTGTGTCCTGCTTGGTGATGCAGCGGACGGGTGGAAGGAAAGAGTTTGTTTCGAACGGCGTGGAAATGAAATGCATGTTAGTGCAGGTGTGGGATGTGGGAGGAGATCACCTGCACTCGGAAAACGCTCAAAAAAGACGTTTTGCTCCGTGTTTTGTGGCTTTATGCAAAAAAAAAAAAAAAAAAAAAAAAAGAGCTTAGTGTCACTATGACAACATTTGACCAAAAGTTTGTTTGTATTTTCAAACATTGAATATATACTTAAATAAAACTAGTATGATGCTAAGATATCGTATTTCCCAGTCAGCAATGCTAAAGGTCCGCTAATTCCATCCGCTATTTGGCGGGAACGTTACATTTTCAGCATTTGTTTGTTTGTCTGTAAGCAGGATTATACAAAAACTACTGAACTGATTTTCACCAAACTTGGTGGAGGGATGGTGTATGGACCCGGCAAGAACCAGTAACATTTTAGAGCAGGTCCAAATCACAATCCGGATCCAGGGATTCCTTTTTAGCAAGCATTTATTTAAAGATATTTTTTTCTGTTAACAAGATTAGTCACAAACTACTCATCAAACTTGGTGGAGGGGTGGGGTCTGGGCCTGGACCGAACCCATCACTTTTTGATCATGTTAAAAGAATTAATTAAAAAAAAAATCCCTTGCTTTAGCACGGGGCAACATGGGGGTTCATCCGATACCCACCAGGGGAAGACATTTCTTTATAACAACGCCAATTTAACTGAATCCATTTGAACTCGATGAGTGCTCCTCTAGATACTGCTTGTTTTATTCATAGTCTTTGAACGAATACAGATTTTAATCATAAATTTATAACAACGCAATGCTTTGTTCTTAATTCTGAGACGTGTATTTCTTCTTCGGAGACACTGTGACGCATAGCTCCGTGCGTGATGGACGTGTCCTTGAAGTGATTAGAGTAGATGAATCATCGAACCAAGGACATGAGCTAACAAGGAAAATGTGTCTGTTATGATTTAAGGTTGTCTTTAAAACTCTATTCGAAATCGCAAACAATTAAATTAGATACCGAAGTGAAGTAACGTCCCCGTGATTCGTTATCATGAAAACGATTCCATTTTAATTTTGAATAAGTGATAGATTATGCTATCGCACATTGGCGGCTCAGTGCTGTAGTGGTGAGCACGCCTGCCTCACAGCATGAAGGTCCTGGTCGAGTGCGAGCCGACTGAGACAGGAAAGGCAGCCGAGATAGGTTCCAGCCTCCCCGCGACCCTAACTGCTTTGGCATATGAAAAAGCATAAGCCGGTACATCATTTGTAAACATCCAGGACAAAGATGGTGGTGGAGGACGTCCGAACTGTCCTCACATCCTCACAGAACGTTCTACAGAAGCAGTCAGGCAGGAGGTTCTTCACTGACCTCAGTGTGTTCTGAGTATTCAGAGGAAGCTGTGGTCGGTCAGTGCCAGTGTAGGGGGCGTGGCTTCTATGATTGTCAGTGTTTGTGAAGAAGGTGTGGCCTATGTCCCAGTCGATCTTAATGAAAGAAATGTGCCTTTCGGTCCCAGTGAAGTAGGTGTGGCCAATGGACATGTCTGTCCCGTTAAAAAAGGCGTGGCCAATGTCCCTGTATTATATCTCACCCCCTTTGAAATCAACCTGAATTAATTTTCAGACATGAAACAGAGGATCCCACATGACGCCACGCATCACAGGGTTCCCACTACACGGCGCTGATCTGAGCTCAGGCTAAACCAAAGCAGGTGAAAGAGGAAAGAGTCTGCAAAGAGCTGTTATTAAAAAACAAAATTAATATTTATCCAGCCTTAACACCTAGCCGAGAGAGCCAGACAGTGGGATTATGGGATAGCGCGAGAGAGTCGGTGAAGAGAGAGTGAGATGTTCTCTACCTTTGTGTAAATGTCTCTGCATCTGCCCACCTACTGCATTTCTCACAATTAAGATTAGCTGCACTGTGACAGCGGCGCCAACCTAACCCAACCGTACCACAACACAAAACTACACAACGCTACAGTGTTGTGTGTGTGTGTGTGTGTGTGTGTGTGAGAGAGAGAGAGAGAGAGAGAGAGAGAGAGGAGAAAAAAGCTGTGTGAGTTGGACTGTAATCAGATGATAGATCAATAGGTCTAGCTCCATCAGTTTACACTTCAGCTGTCAGGTCATCCATTCGTTCGCATCTCCACCCATCCATCCATCTGTCCATCCGTCCTGTAATACATCTTTCTGCACTCGTCCGTCTCACATACAGGTGATTAAACTCCAGCTAAAGTGGAATGCATACGGTCAATAAACACATGCACAGACAGTCTCTTCTACTCTCCACCTGCAAAACGCCGCGTGTGGTGTCGTTAATGGAAATCGTCACTTCCTGGTACCACCCTGAGGTTCACGCCTGTCCTCTGACTCTTTAATTCCTCTTCCTCCAAAGCAGTTTGTCAACCATAACATCATACTTTTTATCTATTAATTGGTTGCCCGGTGGTAGGGTGCTGGATTACTGATCTGAAGGTCGGGGGTCAAGCCCCACTATCACCGGTTTGTCACTGCTGTCCCCCCCAGTGCAGCTAACTG
Source organism: Neosilurus mollespiculum (assembly GCA_030014195.1). NCBI lineage: Eukaryota > Metazoa > Chordata > Actinopteri > Siluriformes > Plotosidae > Neosilurus > Neosilurus mollespiculum. Next base: position 29,409,330 of record JAQMYF010000005.1, on the reverse strand, counting down.
GGTTATCAAAGCTTTCACTGTCTGTGGTGAGAGAATGTAAAAGAACCGTTGCTGATTTTCGTAAAGAGGAGCTGCATAGCCATCAGCATGTTTCTGCCCAGCGATGGCCTGGCGAGCTGTCCAGGGTTTTCCCCCGCCCTCGCCCGGAATCGGCTGAGATGGGCACCAGCCTCCCCGCGACCCTCATTAGGATTAAGCGCTTCAGAATGAATGAATGATGAATTGTTGCCCATGCAAGATACTTCCTGTTTCTGTTTACCCTACCTCAGCGTACTCCACCCTCAGCTAACACCGGGAAGAATACAAAGTGTCGCATTTGCCTGAAAGCGTAGAGAAGGAGCGTAAACTCCAGTGTCTGAAAATGTAATGTTAGAGCTTCATGTCTGACTGTGACTCCATCCATCACAGTTTGATAAACATTTCCTTCCAGAAAACTATTTTTTTATTCGTTTATATGGAGCGTGCGCAGGACACGCCCCAAGAATGAGCCGCTACTACGGAAACCACAACCTATCAGGACGAGGGCTGATGTGTACAACCAATCAAATAGAAGTCGCAGACTCCAGACCTCAGACACATTCTGGCTGTCTGGAAAATATGGACTATTACTATTGTTCCTTTAAGTTCGGGGCTGTCCCAGAATCTCCAAAGTTCCACTGGCCTACTAACACACCTTTAAGATACAACGCTCGCTGACTTCACTGAGACGCTTCGACTCCACACTTCACAGCACTTATCTACAGATATCTTGCAGTAACTCTTTATTTAAGCTTTGCACTATTACAAACAGAGCGGCACGGTGGCGGAGCGGTTAGCACGTCCTGGATTCGAATCCCGGGCGTTTCTGTGTGGAGTTTGCATGTTCAACCCATGCCTGCGTGGGTTCCCTCTGGGTACTGTGGTTTCCTCCCACAGTCTAAAGGCATGCGCATTAGGCTAATGAGCTGCTCCAAATTGCTCCCTAAGATGAACTGGCGAGCCATTCCGGGTGTACCCCACCTTCTCCCAGTGTCAGCTGAGGAAGGCTCCAGCCTCCCCACAACCCTAGAAGACTTAAGCGGTTCAGCAAATGGATGGATGGACAATTACGATCTGAAAATTAGCTGCTAGCAATAAAAACATTCCAAATGTGGCGATTTTGAACAGATTTTCATTTTTGGAAATTTCAAAGCAATGCTAGTTAGCAACCTGATCTACGCTTCTTGTCTGGTTGGGAGTTAGCATAACATGAAACAGCTAACTGGCTGATTATTCGTGGATTTCAAGCAGCCATGTTCTTGAGATGTTCTCACTCTGTGTTTTTTTTTTTCTTTAAAATGTATATTGTTCACATTTTTCCACAATCAAACAGGCATCAGGATGGTGGTGGATCCCGAATCTTTCCCGGGAATACTGGGATATTGGGAATACACTCTGGTTTTGATGCCAGTTCATCACTGAACACTAAACACACAATGGGGGCAACTGAGACTCGCCACTTCACCTACTGGTATGTTGTTAAGAAGTAGATGGAAACCAGAGAACCCTGAGAGAACTCCTGTTAGAACATGAGGAGAAACTAGACACAGGACAGCACCCTGTAAACAATGTAAAGTGAACAAAGCTCAAAACAAAGTATCGTTCATTTTCCGAACCGCTTAATCCTACTGGTCGCGGGGAGGCTGGAGCCTACCTCAGCCAGCTCTGGGTGAACGTAGGGTACGCCGTTAAAGGCTCGCCATTCCATCACAGGGACAACTCAAACACAACCATTCACACTCACACCCAGGGGCAATCTGAAACAGCCAATGAGCCTAAGGTGCCTGTATCTGGACTGTGGGAGGAAACCGGAATAAACCCCTGCAAACAGGAGGAGAACGTGCAAACTCCCCAAAGAAACACTTTTGTCAAGCCTGGGACTTGAAACCAGGACCTTCTTGGTGCGAGGCGGGTGTAACTTGAACGTTTGCGGTGAAATACCGCCATGCTTTAGATATTTAACCAGGTGTACGGCATGCAAGGCTTAGCAATGTTTCAAGATACTGAGGTAAGTAACTGTTTTGATTTGTTTCTCTTTAACAGTCACGAACCTGAACATACGTTGTCGTCAACAACCGCCTCGTTTTCATGAAGGAAGAACAAGCGGAACAGCGAGCGTGTTCGTGAAATCCCGGTGTGGTGTATCAATGGCTTGTCGTGCACCTCGGATATTTTTAGCGCAGTTGTATTGTATCGTAACGTGTCTGTCAGTGAACGCGCGACTTACCGCTACAGCGAATCGGGGAAAAAAAGAGAAAGGTGTGTGAAGCGTTGTTGGACAGTGACGGAATATCCGGGGATTTTTTCACACTGCTGTAACGTATCAACAACACACCGACGCCTCGCTTCTGATTTTGGGTCCGAGCGTACACCCGCTAGCGCGGCAGACTTCTGGGTGTTCACCCGGTCTGGGACACGTTTCACGCCGCGCCTGGTGAAAAGCACTAAATATGACAGCGGGGACTTGTTTAACCGGACAGGGGGCTCATCCGCGTCCCGCCGGGTGTCGTGTTTATATTCATGCTGCTGCCTGTTTACGTGGTTTATTTGGGAGCGAAAAGCTAAACGCTGGTCTGAAGGGAAAACAATGATGACGTCGACGTGCCTCCGGATTCTAACGGATTGTACTGACGCACCGACTGCGCGCGTGCTGACTCGGGCTAGTGGAGCAGAACCGTTCGGTTCCCTCTCTGGGTTTCGGCACATACCCGCAGAGGATCGGTCAGTAATGTAGCGCGCGCGCTCACACGCGCACAATCACAAACACGCTTAAAACGACTGACAGCGACGGGCACGTGATGCTCGTTATTCTGCGCGTGCTTACAGGGCTGCGTCTGTACAGCCTCCAGCCCTCTACAGACGGGTCCGTGCGTGTGTGTGTGTGTGTGTGTGTGTGTGTGCGTGTGTGTGCGCTCGCGCATCGTGTTTGCCAATGCGTATTCATGAATTCGCGCGTGGATGTTTTTCTAAATCATTGTTTAGTTTTCCTTTTCACGGCGACACACACACACACACACACACACACCTGTACCTGTGTATTATGGATTCATCAACATGACAGCTGACACAACGCCCCCCCTTCCCCCCACTGCAGCTCTTTGACGCGCGCGCCAGTGGCCCAGCTGAAAACCGTTCACCGCCGCATCGCTCGCTCGCGCGCACACACACACACCTACCTTCCCGTCTCGGGTTCCCTCCGTCCTTCACGTTATTACGGGTCCTGGTTCTCTGCGCTTAGCTTGTTAGCATGTTTATCTCTTCTCCACGGGGTCTCTCTCTCTCTCTCTCTCTCTCTCGCGTGCGCGCCCTGACCGTTTCCCCCGGTGTGTGTGTGTGTGTTTGTGTGTGTGTGTGTGTGTGTGTGAGAGAGAGCGTGTAGCAGCAGGTGGACGCGCGCGCGGTAATCGCGCTGGTCTTGGCCCCCTACCGCTCCATCTTTACCCCCCTCGCGCTCCAGCTTTTCCGGGAACAGAACAAAAGGTGCCCGGGTCGCGCGCCATGCTTCACGCTCTTATTAGGGTTTAATTAGCGGCGCGCGGACGGTGTCGCCGTCATCATGGAGCTGCTGACTTGTTTTCCCCGAAGGTAAAGCTGCCGTACCGTTTCACCGTATACGCTCATGCGCGCGCGGGTGAGAGAGAGAGAGAGAGAGAGTGTGTGTGTGTGTGTGTGTGTGTGTGCGCGCACGCGCGCGTGTTTTTTTCCCAGCTGCACCCCGTTCGTCCCTGACAACTACGGCGCGTTCACGTGCTACGGCTCCCCCTTTCTTTTGAGACTTGCCATAAAGAGCGCGCCCACAGATTTTTCACGGCGGCGCGCTTGGGCCGTCGGGGACGCGCCCTACTGTTGAGCAGGTGCATTGCACTGAGCATGCGCACAACATTTCCCTGCGAGAAATCCTCTTATTACAAGTTATGTGGATGATAGCTATTCTGTTTTTGTTTGTATTGTTTGCTGTTGTTGTTTTTAATACAATACAAATGGAACCTTTCAAGTTCAAGTCCCAGATGCTTTATTGTCATTTCAAGCACATGTAGCTTTCTCCAAGACCAGGTGCTACATAAACATCAGATTCGAGCTACAACCAGGGTTTTTGTCCTAGCCACATAAAGTGCAAAAGGTGTGCAAAGGAAATACAGTGCAAAAAGAAAAGGACAACACAAGAATAAGAGTGCAGAAAGAAAGAAAAACATGAGATGGAATAAAAAAATTAAATAATGAACAGAGCAGCAGCAGTTATTTAATTATACACATTATTATTATTCTTAGAATTATAGAATAGTCGGCATAAAATGATTTAAAAGCACTGCACAGAAATACGTTTATTAATATTCTAATCATACCACAGGGCGGTGTAGTGGTTAGCTCGTCCACCTCACAGCAACAAGGTCCTGGGTTCGAGTCCCGGGCTCTGCGAGGAGGTTTCTGGGTGGAGTTTGCATGTTCTCCCTGTGTTTGTGTGGGTTTCCTCCGAGTACTCTGGTCTCCTCCCACATTACAAAGACATGTACTTTAAGCTAAATGGATGTTCAAAATTGTCCCTCGGTGTGTGTTGGACCTGCAATGGTCTTGTGAGCTGTTCAGGTTATATATATATATATATATATACCCTGCCTTCACCCAGAGTTGACTTAAATAGGCTCCCACCCTTATATTATTATATAGAAATATATCTTATTACTAAGTGATAAGATGATGAATAAAGCAGAAGTAAATAAAAATAGTGTAAAACAGTATTCGTAGTAAATTGTTATATGAATATGCAAATGCAAAATAATAAAAAATAATCTGAAAGATGATGGTGCAGGACAGAATATTATTAATGTTTATATAAAGTATAAAAAAGTTTAAATATTAAATAAAATATCAAAATAATACTTGGTCACACTCACATGGTTTCATCTGTAAATGACTGAGGATTTATCACACACTCAACCCATAGCGTTATTACTTCTTGCCCTTATGGCCAATCAGACTGGAGGATTCTACAGTGCTGTAATGTTTTATAAAGTATTATAAATGATTTAATTCCAGATTGCACCCTGCTGAGCTCTTTCAAGAACTCTTTCGATGTTACCTTGATGACATCATGGTTGCGGTGCTGATTTCAGGCGCTTGCACCCGTGTGCAGAGAACAAGCTGCAGCAGCAGAGCCCCCAGTTCTCCAAGTCAGAATTTCTCCTACTAACAGTGACGGTTCCACCCATCATCAGACCTGTTTGGCTTGTTACTCAAAGGTAACTGTCATCTGCAGACTTTTACAATTGGTTTGCAAAGCTTTGTACCCTGGTTCAGCAAATGAATGAATGAATAAAAACCAGAATGTTCTTATTGGTCCAAACTGCTCTATTTGGCTCTTTACAAGTCCTCTTATTATTTACATTAAAACACAGCTCTCCTCTCACTGGTCAAAATAAATGAAGCATGCAACTCATTGGTTACCTGAACAGGTCTTCCCTTTAGTTTCAAGTTTCAAGTTGATTTGTCATATACAGGTAACAATGAAACATCACTACCAGCAATAATATTCTTGGACTTAGAGCCTCCTCAAAATTGCACTTAAGAAACAAATATTGCACATAAATTTAGCATTGAGATAAAAATACAAGTAAGAA